>SKCR01030573.1:0-95136 GCA_019454045.1 Zanthoxylum bungeanum
CTCTCGGCAATTTTGGAAAAATTATTTTCTTGAATTTAAATTTGTATTTTGGCATGTATGACATGTATAATCATTTTGATAGTGATTGTGAATCACCTAATTATGTATTTAACAAATTAGGACTAAAATGATCAAAATGCAAAGTTTTGGGGTATTTCCGTAATTACTGAAAATCTGGAAATTTTTCAGATTTCTGTTTTTTTTTTTTTTATGTATATTGATGTACAAATCATTTTGGTTGTGATTGGAAATCATCTATGCTTGTTTTGAACAACTTAGGACTAAAATGATTAAAATGGAAAGTTTTGGGGTCTTATGATAATTTACTGAAATTATGATTTCTGGGTTAAAAATTTCTGTTTTTGAGTATTGAGCGATTAAAATAAAAATTTATTTTAATCACTCAAGAAAATTAAAGAAATAAGAAAATTTGATTTTCTCGCATTCCGCTGCGTAACCCGGGTATTTCACCCAAAACCCCAACAGTCTAGTGGTAAAAAATCCATCGGTAAGATTTGATGAGTAGCTTGTATAGGCCATGATCAATTCTAGGACGATTAAGTCTTTGTTGATAATACATTTCTCTGATATCAATTGAAATTACCTACAAGCACACAACAAACAAACTCTCAATACCCAAGATGTGGAGTGAATTGGGTAATGGCATAATATTGCAGAAATAAAAATTCTTGCCGATTTTACGCTATTAAGTTAGTAGTTTTACCAATTTAGCTTAGGTCAATTTTCTCAATCACAATATATTCTATAATAGCAAGTTCCTAATTAATATGCAAATATGAAAATAAACTTGCGATAATTAAAAGTTAAAGGATGGAGAAAATGACACTGGTGATTTATAGTGGTTCGACCAACAATGTCTATGTCCACTCCCCCAAGCCGCGGTTGAAGATTTCCACTAAGTTGAATCCACAACTTACACTGAGTTTTTCGTGGCTCACCCGCAATATAGAGTTTTGTCCCCTAGGTTCACTCAAAACTTTTACACAAGAGTTTTATCCCTAGGTTCACTCTTAAAACCTTTACAATTAGTTTTCTAAATAGGATCACTCACAAACCTTTACAATCCACCATTTTGAGTATATCCACTCACAAAGGGATTTCACAACATCAAGTGTTCAATAATGAAGATTTAATGAATAACTTGGGTACTCATAAAGATAATGAAGATGTTAGTGTGAGTTACTAACCTAAGAAATCTAAGCTCACTATTATGATATGAAGGTGTAGTGTGTGAGCTTGAATATGAGAGTGTATGATGATGAAGTTTTTGTAAACTCTCTATTTTTACCTTATAAGAAATTGTTTGAAGGTGCAAGAGTTAGGAAAAAATAAATTTATGGCTCAATATATAGTGAAGGTGTAAACTGCCCCAACTGTTCTGTTTAAGACCGATATGCCGATCTGCAGAGGCCGGTATGTCGGTTTGCCAAAGTGTAACGACTATATTACCATTTAAATATTTAAACGCAATACCAGATTACTGACCGGTATGGAGGCCAGTATACCTGTTGGCTTATCGGTATAGGGATTGGTATGGTCTGTGCCAGTTTTCGAGAGCATGTAAGATATGAAGGTTGACTGGTATGAAGATCGTTATGCTCTATGCCGGTTTCAGTATCTATGCAAACTCCAGATAGACCAATATGGGTGACCGGTATGGATTAGCCCGATTCCAGAGGCGATGCAAAGCTGCTCATAACAGAGCAGAGACATCGGTATGCCGGTGTATGGAACCTGTATACAGGTCTCAGTGTCAAAATACGGGATTTGAAGGTTTTAAATATTTTGCACATGACTCTAATGCATCTATATGAATGCGCATATGTCCTATGAGTTTAGAGACTTAAATTAACAACTCAATTACAAATAGAGCCCTAAGCTAAGACTCCACAAGATATTTTTTGTTTGTCACTTGAGTCTTCACATTCATTGCTCTTCACCACCAAAGTACTTCGACATCTTTTTGTAATGTGCGCGAATACGCGTCGAATACTTCTAATATTACATTATCAAAATCTATTTTGAAAATCTATTTTGAGAATATGTTGCTAACAATTATTGCAACATCAATTATCAATTCTGATGTCTTTGTCTATCAACGGAACCTGCCAAGAAGCTTTTAAGGGAAAATAGAAGCCTTCTTCTCAGCTGATAAATCAGAGATATATTGTAACATAGATTTAGAGGACTATATATGTTGAGACTTGAGTGTTAGAAATTTATTTGCAACAGGACCTTTAACACAAGAGCTTAGAATACAATTTAATGAATTAATCGGATGATCCAGGGAGCGTACCTGATTTAGAATCCATATCTGCAGCGGAAATTTCTCTAGATCTGTTGAAAAGTTGCACTGAGGAGATCACCCTCTGCTCCCCACTTCTTGATGGTGAGAAACTTACTCGTCCTACCTAAGCTTCCTTATTCCTTAATTTTCTTTATACAGCTTGTAATTGCTCTTTCTTTATTATCCAAGCTCTCGGCCAAATGCCCAGGCAATTCACTTTCTGTTTTGCTATTTTCCTTTATATGCTATATGCATCACACACACCTCATATGCATTTTACACACATATATATAGCATCAACAGAAGCTTCTCGTGAATGAATCATTCACGTGAATTATTGCTAAATTATTTATGAAAGAGACATAAAGCTTAATTAAGGAAAGCTTATTGAGTAAGCTATTTTAGGAGAGTGAGGGTGAGACCTTAGCTCACTAATTTATGGAGTGTAATGGGCTCACCCATCAAAAGCCCATAACAAATCCAAAGCCCGCTCTAATATCCACACATCAAATAATATAGAGTTGCAGCCCACTTTATTAGATCAAACAATTGGGCTTCACAGTTTCTATTACAAAACCAATTATCTTTAGCGTTTTATATTAAAACCCGTATCACAATTAATATAAGCCCATAATTAGAATAAAATATTCTAACATTGAGACCCCAAAAAGGATTAACCAAAGTTTTCAACGAACGGGTTTGATGAAGTATCAGTTTCCAGTTTGAAAGATGCCACTAGTACAGTTGATATAGTTGGATCACAATCAAATATAGGTGGAATTTATGGCGTCAACACATAGGGTTTATCGCTTTAGTGAAATGTGAGAGATTATCTTTTAATTTACCAGAAACAGAATAAGAACTAGTAGTAGATTATCAAATCGAATATTCAAGAATGAAATTTGGTTTATTTTAGTTTGCTTATTTTAAATCTATTAGTTTCCACTTTATTTTAGGATTTGAATCTTTCCATTCCATACATATTTGATATTTTGTATTCCCGAACTATTTGAAATAAATAAAAGAGGACGGCACCTTTGGAAAGACAATTGATATTTTTATTAGTTAAAAGTTATTTGTTCTTGTTCGTTCCACTTAAAACAAGATGAATTTTACCGAGATTAAATCTTAGTTGGAAATTTTTTTTACACATTTGTTTCAGTAATCTATTATTAACAACTTCTTCGAACTGACCCCAAGGAGCGTGCTTTGGTGGTGTATGGTTCATGATCTCACCTTGAAGTCCTGAGTTCGAATCCAGGGGGTGTGTTTCTTGTAAGAACCCGGGACAGTCGGGGGTTTAATTACCTGCTCCGCTTAAGCCCGTAAGAGGTGGTTGCAGGATTTCCAATGATTCTAAAAAAAAAAAAAAAAACTTCTTCGAATTCCTTTAACCACTAGTTGAAGCCATGATGGCTAGTAATCAAAGGCAAATTGTTTTCAGTTCAAAGAAAACCTAAGCAAGAAATTGAAGGAATAGCTTATCAGTGGAGTTTTCTTTGCCTACAAACTCTTTATCTAAATTTGATTTTTGATTTGAAAAACTCTTCATCTAGTCATCTTAAGATTCGTGAATTCAAGAAGAAAAAAAGAGTTCGAACTTATTTCACGAATGGATGAAGACTAGTTTTCTTTCACATTCTGGTGATTGGGGCAGATTCTCCTTCAAATTTAACTTATATATTGTTCAAAATTATATTAAACGTTCACGACATTACTTCTAGGTGTTGGATTTAATTTTTAAATGATTTTTTTTTTTAATATGGAGAATAATGAGAGATTTTAAGAAAGCAAATATATAATAATGATTTTTTGATTAATTTTTAAAATACAAGATAATTTTCATTGTTTGTATTGTAACTATCTTCATTAATTATTTCTAGTGATCCAAAAGAACAAGAAAAATTATAGACTTTCATCTAATAATAATAATACTAGTAACCAAAGCTAAGCCGATTGACAAGAAATAGCCTACCAAATGCATACATTTTCATAACATCAAACAATACAACATGGTTCTAACTGTCACAAGAAGCAAGGATCATCAAACAAGACAAGATAATTAAAAATAGTACATAAAAAGATAATATTAAGTTTTGATCAGACCAAATCTAACTTAACAAACTGAACCGATCATCTTCCAACTAATTACTTCAAGTGCTTGCTAGCTCTTTGAAATATCCAGTGTCGGCTCAGCATTTTGTTGTTTAAAATTACATAGCTTACTTCATTAATCCTGCAAAATCAAAACCTATTTTTGCATCAATGCTTCAAGCAGCTGGCACAAAAAAAAAAAAAAATTGTAAACAAAATAGCTAGAGAGGATTATTGATCTCTTACATTGCTGCAGCTCCCAGAAGTTGACCCGGCAAGCGAATTTGGAATATACCTAGCCCACTGAATAATTAACCAACAACTTAGATCAGTTTTAATATTCTTTTTTTTTTTTTTTAAGTGAGGTTATAAAGATGAATTAGATATATAAACTTTAGCTTTAGTCTTTTACAGAATCATGCATTTGACATTTCGCATCCTCTGGACACAGTTCGGTTGATCGTGAATATATTTTGTGCCCACTGTCACCCGAATTTATTCAAGGCAAAAAAAATTGACTATTGAGCTAAAAATAAATATAACTTACATTTTTGGCAGCTGTGCTAAAAGCTTCTCGGTGAGGTATCTCAGGATTGGCCGCTTTAATGCGCTGAATCTCCTCCCTTTCATTGAAGATATACAGATAAATTTTACCTCTCATGAACAATTTTGTTGGTAAAATAATAAATTATTGGGACGAGCTTTATATTGAGTTTTTTTAATATAAATTACGGTTAATGTTATTGAATAATAATTTAAATATAAATAAATCTTAACACAACTCAATTCAGTATCGGATACAAATTATAAATCATGTAAAGTTAATATACGTTTGAAAGCTACTAAGGGCTGAATCTGACATAGTACAGTTAGCAAATCAAAAGAAGCATAATATAACATTTAATGTATCTTCAAAATATAATAAGTATATTTTTGTCATATCATATCAAATGTCACAACATAAACAGTGATGAAACAAGGAAAAAAAAAAAAAAAAAGTCTTCGGCTTACTTCATGAATCGATTGTAAGCTGATGGAAGCCTGTGTTTCTTCTCAGGTGCTGCAAAAAAAAAAATACAAAACAAAACAAAAGCGAAATTGTATGTAAAAAGAAGTAATTGATATTTATAATTGAATGTGATGTCTCGTCGAGAAAAAGATTTATACGTTTCACGACAAAGGGGGCCTTTGGAGACAATGGCTCACTAGAAGTCGATGAAGATGATGTTGAGGAATTGCCCAATTTGAAGTCATTGCAAAAGCTCTGCTTCTCCTAAAAAGAGCAGAAACCTTTCATTAAGATCCAGAAAATATTCCTTCTTCTTTTTTTTTTTCCATGGCATCATAAAATTAATTTATGTGATACAAAATGGCTAATGGCATATAAAGTGGTAATGTTTCTATAATATTCACAAGGAAATTAAAATGGATATGTTGTGTAGTGGCATAGATAGAACATTAATTTAGTAGGGTAAAATTGACATTATAAAAAAAATGGTAGATTTTATTCATTTCATATCATAATTATTTCATTAACAAATCAGATTTTTTTTTTTTTTATTAATTTATAAAACATATTTTAATAAATTCCGGGTTGAATATAAGTACTATTATTACTACATTCGTTTATAATATTTTGATTTAGGGCATTTGAGTTTGTTGGAGCATTTGGAGACATACCTGAAAACTGGGACTCATTTGACATGGACTTTGCTGTGGAGGCCTAGTGCTGAGAAAGGACAGATTGCTGCAGTGACCACATTTCACAGTCACAGTGTCCAGCAGCCGTTTGCATGGAATCCCAACCTACCAAAATAAAAATAAAAATCAGATTTTCAAATTAAAAAGCATAAGATTTGTTGAAGAATATGATATTTAAAATCATCTTCAAATCTATCTAATCATAAAATTAAAGGATATATAGTAGAAAAAGCATGGGGTTTTGAACTCCGCTAAAGAGAATTAAGTTGCCGTTTTAGTGGGGGTTAAAAAACAGATAATTTACACCCCTTCCTCTATATATCTGTGAATTTTATTACAGGTGTCAACTAATTCAGTTGATAAAATTTCTTAAATGGAAATAAGAGATATAAAGTTTGAATCTCGCTCACATGTGTGGGGATGGAAATAGGATTGCCATCATACTATAATTAAAAAAAATAAAAAAATCTTTGCATTTTTGGTTCTTAATCGAACATGATGAACAAGAATAACATACCTTCCCTTCAATTAGATGCATGATGATTGGTAGTAAAAGAAAATTGGTTTTATTATAATGTTGCTTTCTATAGCTTATGTATTTGTCAAATGGAAAAATTAGATAAAGGGTAAAATTAAACGTGAAATTACCGCAAGAACAGTGTTACAGAAGTTGCAGCGGACATAGCAGAGATGCTCAGATTGTGGAGCTTGAAGATCCATGGAGAGGTTGTTGTTGTTGTTGTCTTCTAGGTTCATTTTCAAAGAAGGATACAAGCTAGGGTTAGGTTTTTATGAGAGGAAAGGTTTTAGCTAGGGTTTGAGATAATTGATAAGAAGAGAGAAGTGGTGAGAGAACTAAATAAATACTAAATAGAGAGGGTGGGAGAGTAGCTACAAGTCAAAAGATAAAAAAGAAAAATTATACAAGTCAAAATCTACATGCACTGCATTTTCTTTCTTTCTTTCTGCAGAGCTGAATTGATTTGCACGGGCGCTTGCTTTGATGCTATTAGATTCTAGCTAAAAATCTCATGATATATTTTTTATGAGCGTTGATCATTTTTGTGCTTATAGTTTATTATATGTATATTTAATAAATTAATAATAGATAATTAAGATTTAATTACTTATAAATTTTTATCTATTAATTACCCATCAATATATATATATATACAAAGAAATGGGCAACAAAACTTTGTTCCATTATCTTTTTTTTTCCATATTTTTTTTTATTGTGTGGATTTATAAAAGATCTATTTCATTATAATTGAAAAAATAGTTATATAATTTGACAAGTTCTTTAACATGATGCCCGAGTAATTTTTGCTTTGCTTCGGTAAAATATCACTCTGAAGGTTGAGAAATTATTTCCCCCCCGGAAGTAACTCAGCCAGTTAGTAATATAATGACGCATTTACTATTATTCAAAACCACTCACTCAGCTATTTTTTTTTTTTTTTTGTAAGTTTAGGGAAGATCAAAGTATCTTCCTTATGTAATATTATATTATATTATATTACATTATATTATTTTATTATAAATAAGAAGATAATATGAATACTCCTATAGTTTTTATAAAGACTAGTTTTCATTGCCGATCATTATTTTCTAAACCCTAAGAGGATAAGAACAAGGTTAATAGGCTGATATAATTATGCATGAAGACTGTTAAAACAATGCCAATAGACGTGTTTTGATCAAGTGAGCTAATATTTATTGACAAATAATTTGTTTAGCAACAAGGCATGCTCAAACCCACTCAGCTAATTATTGAGTAGTTTTTAAAAATAAATGTAGCAATAATTTATTATAGAGTAGAAGTGGTACTATTTAGATGTTTAGAGGTTTTTACAGAAGAAAATAAGAGAGAGGCTCAATTCCTAATCTTTCTTAATTTTATCACTTAGGTCCCTAAATTATTTTTAACTACCCTTTATATTACTGACGTTATAATTTTACTCTTCAATCTTCACTTTTGAATGATAAATGTGATTTTTTAACTAACACAATCCTTCGTACCATTTAATAAATAAATCAAGTTGAATTTTGTGCGCGCGTGTCTGTATATATATATATATAATTTAATTAATAATTGTTGATTAATAATTTAAAATTGACTTTTAAACGTACATTATTATTAAAACTCTGCCTATGCGCTATGCCCCCAAATAAAATTTTATTATATCCCCAATTAACTTAATGACCAAGGGCCCAATTTTTTTTTTTTAATAGAAAATTAATAAAAAGTTCTTTCCACCAAAAGCTATTCTAATTTTGGATAATCACTTATTCATCCGTTCTTTAATTAGTCCTAATATTTTTAAATTCTTCCTAATTAATCCAAACATTAATAATAAGTTGACTTTATTCATATTTATATTTTAACCATTTCTATTACAACATTAATGTTTTTAAATACAATATGTCACACTTTTATAAGGAATTCACATTCTTATAAGGACAGTTAAGTTTTTTTTTTTTTTTGTAAAAATAATCACATTTTTGTAAGGAAAATCACATTTTTTTTATAAGGACATTCATATTTTTTGTAAGGACATATACTTTTTTAATAAAGATAGTCATATTTCTGTAAAATATATATATATATAATATATATATATATATATATATATATATATATATCATTTTTGTGTGTACAGTCATATTTTCCAAGTTTGTATTATATGCGATATAGTAATTTTGAAATTATTTTTCACCTTATGAAATTCCTATTTTGAGAGATGTTCCTTAATGAAAGTTATAAATATAAATGTTAAATGTATGTTATATCTTACATATGGTGATTTGGAGTCCGGATGAAGAAAATATAAATATTTGAAAATAACTTATCGGTAACTTATAAATATAAGGATAACTATTGACCCAATTTTTTTCATCAAAACATATCAATAATGATACTTATTTTATAGTTTATGATTTGTAAATCAATAATATGTAATTTTTTTCTTGAAACATTTTATATTTTAAGATATGATGAATATTAAAAAGTATAAATTTAATAAAAGAGAAATTAATCATTTTATACTTATAATTTCATTAATCCTCTTAACTTAGCACATTTGTGAAATAATAAATAAATTTATGTTTTATCTATTTTTATTGTGATTTTTATTTTTTATGTAACTCAAAATATTGCTTTGGATGCTCAATAGGAAAATAAATATGAAATCTGGATTTTGAAGGTCCAGAAGCTAAAAAAAGCATGAAAATTGAGTTCGAATAAGATATAAAAAAATTGATCATGTTTGATTCACTATTGGATGAGCTTATCGTAGAACTGACCACACAGGATTGTAATTGTTAAAAAAATAAATTAAAGGTCATCCACCAATCAATTGCATTATTGCAATTGCAATAATGCAAATAGATTGAAGGAGGGTGCTATGCACCCTCTATAAATAGAGGTGCTTAACATCTCTCAAATTAGCTTTCTTCATTTTTTCTCTTGAGAATTTGTGGAGATTCTCAACTTTTGTGTGTTTTATCTTTCAATCTTTATTATAATTTCTATTTCTTTTTATTAATAAAATTATGAGTGTTTTTATTCAAATTATGAGTAGATAATTTTCATTTAATTGGGGCAAAAGAGTGAAGCTCTTGGTATAAGAATATAAATAATTTGTACTTATGTTATAAATATGGATTGTGTTATTTCCCAATTAATATTTATATTTTATTATTTCTCATTTATGTGGGAGTCTTGAATCTTTGTAGACAGTCATTGGATCTGCAATCGTGGATGCATATTATTTGGCACAGATGATACTTGAACCCCACAATTTATGTTATTACTTGTTTATTATATTATTATTATTTATTATCATATGAGAGTCTTGAATCTCTATAGACAGTCCATAGATCTATCATCGTGGATCCGTATTGACTGACACATATAATACTTGGACCCCATAATTTATGTTATTGCATATTTATTTAAAATTTATATTTCTTGTTTATGTGGGAGTCTTGACTCTCTGTAAACAGTCTTTAGATCTGTCATTGTGAATCCATATTGACTATCACATATTCTACTTGATCCCTATAATTTGTTTCGTTGCTTATTTAATTTCTGCACTTAATCATTAAATAAATTAATTGGGAAATAATAATAATTTTTGTGTTATAAAAAGTAAAATTATTTTTATACCAAGAGTGGATCCCCTAGCCTCGATATTTTATTTTATTATTGCAGCATCCAACTTAATTATCCATCACTTCATTTAATTTAATCTTTTATTCTATTACTTAAATTTTTATTTTATTCTACTAAATTTATTCATGTGGACTCATCAGGTTATCTTATTATTTGGACACTCTTATACTTGGGAGTAAAGAACCACTTTGTAAGTGTGTCAATATATATTTAGTTTGTAAATTTAAAGTTGGATAAAAAAAAACCTCATATTTTGCCAAGTATTGTACACATATTTTTCATTTTTTTGACAAATATATAATTATATTATTTGACTATATTTATTTATATCTTTTTACCTATGGATGGACTATTTAAGAATCACTAAATTGAAAAAGCCCTAATGATTTTAGGCTTTTTAGGAGATCTCTCTCTCTCTCTTTTTTTTTTTTTTAATTATAGTATTATGATATGGCTAAAGACCTCAAAAATGAGAAAATGACATTGGGCCTCAAGGATACCAGGGCCAACCCTACATGCGAGGGTAGGGGTGGCAATTTGGGTCATGATTCGTTTATTCGTTCGATTTGATTCACTTTAAAACGAATACGAATTTGAAAAAATAGATTCATTTAATAAATTGGTCAATTTGATTCGATTCGTTTATTAAACGAATCGAATACGAATTTAAGCTCATTAATTCGTTTATCAGTTTAGGATTCATTTTATTATTTTTATTTACTAGTTCTTGATAATTTTCAATTAAGATTCGAGAAATTATAGTTAATTATCATAGAAAAAAGTAATATTTTCGATATTTGGTGTTGTATTTTTAGTAAATATATTAATTATATATTTCATATGTATATATTAATGAAGAATTAATGTAAATCAAGTGTGGTAAATTATTTTATTAAATAATATCATTGACTAAACGAATAAACAAATATTCATATTCGATTCGTTTAATAAACGAATCGAATACGAATTCTGATATTATGATTCGTTTAATAAACGAACCGAATATGAATCTATCACATTTTGATTCGATTCGTTTAGGATTCGATACAAATTCAATTCGTTGATTCATTTTACCACCCCTATGCGAGGGAGAAGATTATGAAAAACATAGCGCATCTCAGCTCAACTCAGTATTGGATTCAAATTCTTATTAAGCACATATTATTCGGCTAACATTACAATTTTAATAATAAAATAACTTCAAGCTTATTTTTCTATTACAGTTTAATGTCATAGATGTAATGGGTAATTAAAAAAAAAAGAAGAAGAAGAAAGAAATAGGAGAAACTTTGGCTATAATAATATATTTCATAAACATTTTTTGGGCAAAAAATAAAATAAAATTAAGCACCTTAAAAAGTTTTAAATGTGGTCAACTTCAAGAGTAAGTTGAGTTTATGTGAAGATTGAATCAATTAATAGGATTTAACATGAGTTATATATAGGTTATAATTATATTTTAATTATCGATCCAATACTCAGTACAAATTCAAATTAGCACGAGGTAATTGAAATTGTATATCACCACTGTTTCATTGGTTATGATTTTTAACAAATTTAATGTGTCCCCATAAAAGAAAATAGACATTAGAGAGGTTGACACATCGTTGATGAGCTTGCGAACATGTCAAAGATGGATTAGACACCGAGGCAAAGTACAACGTACAGTAAGATTTCTAAGCTTTACAATGAATTATCATCACTGATTCGTTCACCGATCTGCTCATAGATAGATTCATGGTTCATCTGGCAAGAAATTTGTTGGGTTGCAACCGACAGAAGTACATCATTTATGAAAAGATTGAAAATCAATACTTAGAAAAAAAAAAAAAAAAAAAAACCACCTACACCTTCTATGTTTGATATGATGTAGACGTAGACCATCTTGGTTTCAAAAATAGTTTTATATACTAACTTCTAGATAATTATATTAAAGTGAAAGGTTGGGTTAACATAGTGAAATTATATAATTATAAAATAAATTATGTATGACCATTCCTGAATTTTTTTTTTTTTTTTAAAAATGTATGTGTATATTTGAGCAAACCTTGAGGTGTTTGTGGATTTTCCCCTAAATTTTATTTATATAGTTACTCCATCTTCACTTTTTTCTTTCTTGTTGAGTATTAGAATTTCCCTTTTGTAGGTGAGGTTGGATCCCATATCTTTTGTAGCACCCTCTTTTATAACTTCGACTCTTTTTTAATTATAGCCTATTGGTAAATTTGGATTCAATCTGAATAAAATTGTGTTATTTTTTTATAATTTTCTATCATTTGTGGAGTATTAGCAATGAACTGTTAAGATTTAATTACATATAAATTTTAATTTTAATAACTACCAATCACAAACAAAGCTCAAAGCCCAATTTAGCATCTAATCCAAGCTCTAACGATAACCCCACTCATAAAATCTTACTAACAAAATTATCTAACACCCATAAAAACCCTAATTCAAAACTTAAATTCTCTCATTAACTACACTTAACTACTCTTTATTTTAACATGACAAATTAAAATTATCTTATTAAAAAAAAAAAGACATTTCAATGATTTGTAAGTAACATTTAATAAATTTTCAGATTGAGAAGGGACACTTAGTGACTTCACTACTACTAATAAGTATAGATTAATGTAAATAATTAGCAAGTATTACAAGATTTATCAAAATTTAGATAAAACTTAGATTAAGAGATGGTTAGGGATGGCAGTGGGGAGGGTTTTGGTGCGGGTTTTCCATTACCAAACCTGCACCCGCATATGTAAATAAATTACCAAACCCGTATCATACCCGTTGTGGGTTTTAATTTTCATTACCAAACCAGCAACCGCATATATATAAAAATAAATTACCAAACCCGCACTGGTACCCAGCGGATTTTTTACGGGTTTTTTATGCTCTTAATAATACAATCTTGTTAATTAAGTATTGATACTTTTTCATAATATATATAAAAAAAAATGTATTTGACAGTTTACAAATTAGGACACATAAATAAAAGTTTAAAATATTTATAACATAATGTAAAATTCATATTATCACAATTATATACATGAATCACTAGCTGAATATATTTCATTATGTTAAATTCATATCATCAAAATTATTGAACCATGACTAAAAGTAATTCAAAAATATTAAGAGAGAACAATTCAAAAATTGTAAGTTAGTGAGTCATTTTATATGAGGGATTTTTTTGCCCTAAAGATATAAAAAAAAAAAAAAAAATTAAGCTTGCGGGTAGCGGATACCCGCAGTGGGTATCCGCTGGTTTTGCTTAATTACCAAACTCGCACCAAACCCGCAGCGGGTTTTGTTTTAAATTACCAAACTCACTTAAGTATTTACCAAATCTTACCCATTTCGGGTGGATTTTTTTGCGGGTTTGTGGGCGAAATTGCCATCCCTAGATGTTACAGATTGAAAAATAGAATTTAGAGGATTGAAGTTGAACTTTGAACTTGAATATTTCTCATTTTCTTGAAATAAAGAGGTACATAAACAACAAAAAGGAAAGAAATTAAAGGAATGATTTGCTCCTATAATTATATATACTTCTATGATCAAGCTATTTAAACAAGAAAATGAGAAAATCATAGAGAAATTCTCCTCGTATTCCCGATATTTGCTTACTTTTGCTTATCGGATAAACTGCATGAACCTAACAATCATCTTAATTATCATATAATAATAAAAAAAAAAAAAACAACATGCAAGTAGTTGATATATTGAATTTGGATTCGTTATTAAACTGATTTTTTTTTAAAATAAATTGTGATCAATATTTATGAGATTTAACAATATATTATTATAAATACACGTGTGAGAGTAGTCGATAGAAGATAAGTTCAAAAAAGATCATCATCGAATCTAAATTCTGATTTATATATGAGGTATGCATGGATGCATGCATGGATGCAATAGATAAAACATGATGGATGAAGCAAATATTACACAGCGCTGGGCTGCAGTGAGTTGTTAGCAGGAAATGATAACCAGATGAGTTAAAAGAAAACGGGGAGGGTGGGGTCCCGTCCCGTCCCGTCCCGTCCCCGTCCTGTCAAAACAAAAAAAAAAAAAAAAATCTAATTGAATGAATTGAAAAGACAGTGAAGAGAAGAGCACCTGTCCATGTATTCCATCTTTTGTGGGTGCAATGTTAAACAAGGAAATTTGAAAGTGACTCAACCTAATTAAATCACATGTCATTGTCATCTTCATCATTTTTTTTTTCCTTTCGATCGAGAAATGGGAGATTGGGTTTTTGAGTCTTTTAATTATTATTTATTTTGATGGGACGATTCCTCAATTTCCATACATAGTAATAAAGCTATTTTGTCACTTTGGGTTCCCTAACATTTCTTTGTTAGTGTAACTCGACTTTCCCAAGGTGGTTGCTTTAATTTATTATAATAGCCTTTGGCTCTTTGGCCTTTGCCCTTTGCCCTAAGTCCCAAGTATTTGTTGTTTTTTTTATTTACTGCCTACATAGCTTCTGTGATACACTTTAATGGGGATTGGGAGGGCATTTGTTTCCCACGAGATTCCCATTTCTTCACCTTTAATCTTTATCAACTTTGTTCACACATTTAGTTCTGTTCATTAACTGATTTGGACACAATCATTTGATCTATTTTCACTTCTCTTTCTTATCTACATCTGGAAACTTTGATTAGACAGCTCTTTTTCCCTCTGTCTCTGCCTGTAAGTGAACAGTTTCTGGTATATATATATATATTTATATAAAAATATAAAGCATATTAATGTATTAATTCAGCTCAATTCTTGTTATCCTCATGTAGTAATATATTCTCAAGGGTTTTGCTAATGTTCTCTGTTATCGATACCACGGGTATTAAATGAGAAATTCGGATTTGAAATTTTTATTATTGATTATCAACTTGTAATATTTCATATTTAATATTAGAAGTTTCAAATTCTATGACATATGTTTCAATTTTAATATTTGTTGTTTCAATCGATATGTATCGGAATATTATAGACATGTGTATGTTACAATTAAAGTTAATAAATTTCATCTTAAAGAACATGGTTGCATTACTATTGATAAACTTAGTGAAGAAGAAAAGTATAAAAGAATGTATTTTATTAGGAGAATGACTCTTAAATTCTTAATATTTATTATTATTATTATTTCGGTCCTTATATATATATATCGTGGAAAATGACACCTAGAACTGAATCAATAATCGTAATAATCGTAATCGAAAGTTGAACTTATATGTTCAATGCATAAATCAATTCTCAAGAAAATAATTTTTCTACTTCTAGATTGAGGAGGAGTAAATTCATATTTATGAAAAATATTTATAGCTAGTTATTTTATTATATCTCTAAAATACGAAGTATATTGATCTAATTTATATTCTAATCTCGCTAATATAAATCCAAAGATATAACGTCGTAGATATGAGTTCGTCAATCATTCTAAGAATACAAAAATAAGCAAAATTTATTGCCAATTTTTAAAAAAGCTTCAAAAATTTGACACCATTGGCTTCTTGAAAGAAAAGAACATTGAAAAAACTCATGCCTCTAATAGATCAGATTAGATTGAATAAAAACTACTTTAGGGCGTAGGTCCTGAAAGTAGTTTTTAAGAAAAACTAACCAATTACTACATAGTTTTGAAGTTTATTTTATCACCCGTTTGTATAAATATAATTTTTTTTTTTTTTTTGAATTTATAATAACAAAAGGCTTGGTAATTTAAGAGCCTTTAATTTCAATATTTTCCATAAGAGTAGATTGATAGTTATTGAATAATAATTTAAATATAATCAAATCTTAATTCAACATTATTATTAAAACACATGTATTAAACGATTATGAAATACTTAACACAATTCAACTCATCACTAAATCTAAATTCCACAGATAAGGATCCTTTTCTAATCTATTTTAAGATTGGAGTGGACAATTTTAATTTTAAAATCCAGTAATTATATTTTATATTGATGTATGATAAAGATTTGTTGCTTGGTTCTTTTCTATTTCAACAACTAATTATTAAATTATTTTTACTCGGGAGAAAATTTTGTTGGGATTATCTAACAAAGGAGACAATGCCCAATCTTTTTAATTAATTATATAATGGTTTGAGTTTTTTTTTTCAATTAAAATTTTTGTTATTGTTTCATTGGAAAAATCATTTGTTGACGGATTGGGCTTAGCATTTAGTTTATGGGCTTAGCCTTGTAAGGGAAAATATTGAAATTTTTCCCTGTCCATTTCAATGATAAAAAGTCATATATAATATAACCAATCAAAAAGCCATAATTTCCAAGAAAACAAACTTGTACCCAACTCTAGTTGCTGTGACTTTGACTTTTCTATCCATATGAAAATATTGTTTTCGGGAGGGAGCCAAATTCTGTGCATTTGTGACTTTGATTCCCGCTTTTTAAAACCTACAACATACTCTACTTTCAAAATGTTATAAACAGTCACAGTTTTTTTTTTTTTTTTAAAAAAAATCAAATATATTTTTTTAGAAAATATTGGAAATCCGCCGCCAAATCACCTGATCCGAATTTAAGAGGAACATGTAAAATCTCGTATTGCCCCAAGTTCTTACAAGATAATGCACCCCTGAACTCAACCTAGAACTTGACAACCAAATCATATACCATTTGCCACTAAATCACACTCATTGAGAGCTTAAAAATCAAATGTGTCTAAATTAGATTCATAATTTTCTTTAAAAACCAAATGCATCTCAATTAGATTCTCACCGTGCGTGTGAATCAATCTCATCATATTCTATCCCTTAAATCATAAATTTTAATGATTTTTCATCTTCACAATTAAAATAAAATAGCTACAATCTTGACTTTCCGAGTACTACATGTGCATTCAGAGAATACTCTATCGTGAGGAAAAGACTACCTTAGAAGCTAGAGTGAAAGCTTTTTTTTATATATAAAGTATTAACCTACTTATGGGTAATTTCACACATTAGAAGTTATAAGTAGCTATTTTCAACGGTCATTCATCCAATCCAACCATCTAGATTCAAACCATCTCAATATCAAATCTCAAGTCTAAACTAGACCAGAATTGATAATAATGATTTAATAAACAAAGTATCATCTCAAGACAAACTTAACATAAGAATTCAACATTGACATTAATCAACATGTATAATTTTCTAAGAGCGATTTTTTTTTAATACGGATAAAATGTATATCATAAGCATGTGATCATTCCAACCAAAACACAACTCAAAAGCAAAAAACAACATAAAACACAAATAAACATAAAACAGATAAATAATATAAAATATAAAATATAAAATATAACAAGCAAACACAAATAAACATGCATGTAGGAAAGCAAATAAAATAACCCCCACCCCAAATTTTAACTTAACATGATCCTTAATGTCAGGGACATAACTAGAAAAATGGTTCAGTCGGGGGACATATCAATTGTAATATAATTATGAAATTTTAGATAATATATTATAATATCACAATATTAATATTTATTAATAGAAAATCTATTTATTACAATTGTCCTCGACGAGATTTCATACGTTAAAAACTATATAAAATAATTTCATTGTCAATATAATCAAATACGTCATTATAAATAATTAAATTGTCATTCAACCATTAATCTCCTATTTGATTTCGCAGTCGACTCTTCACATAATTCATGGCCGAAAAAACTCTCTCAGTAGTGGCAGTGGCTACCGATAAAAGTAATACTAATGTGACCAACAAATAAATCAATCCATTTCAATCCAGAAAACTCAACACACTTGATTGCAAATCTATTATGTAAACCTTAAGTTGAATATCTAATGCCATAAGATCGACTGGAGAAAAATCTTTTGGATAAAACTGAGCAAGACATAATAATTTATCTTTGTTGAAAGTAGCAAATGAGTCTTTTGGACATAAACAAGCCAAACAAAGAAACAACTTTGTGTTAACCTCATTAAAACGACTATTTAACTATGTAAGTTACATATCCAAAATAGCATAAAATAATTCAATATGATAATGATGCAAATGAGTGGTTCAATAATGCTTTAGCATGCTTCCCTCATTATTCAACAAATTTTCACAATCTTTCATCGCTTTATTGTGGAAACTATTGATTCCTCCAACATGTTGTGTCAATACTTTTTTTCTTCCAATTTTTAAATCCTTCACCGATAAAATGTACACCATCCCCTTGATCACCATGTTTTTCTTTGTAAAGATAACAATAAAGACAATAAGGCGCATCTTTTCCTACGCTATATTTTAACTGGTCAAGATATTTGTCGAACCAAATATAGAGAAATCATATTTTAACTGTTGGGTTTTCCTAAAACATGCCAAGGATCTATTAAGCATAAATTGTAATTATACAATTATTACAATTATTTCACGGTAATTGGGAAATCCAAATATTAAAAATATTACAATTATCCTCGAGCAGACCCAATCAGACCCACGGAGCAGACCCTCACGGCGGACCCTGAGAGCAGACCCTGATGGCAGAGGCTGAGAGCGGAGGCTGAGAGCAGAGGCAGACCCTGAGAGTGGAGGCAGAGGCTGATGAGCAGAGGCTGAGAGCAGACCCTGACGGCAGACCCTGAGAGCGGAGGCTGAGAGCAGAGGCAGAGGCTGATGAGCAGAGGCAGAGGCTGATGAGCGGAGGCAGAGGCTGGCGAGCGGAGGCAGAGGCTGATGGGCAGAGGCAGAAGCTGATGAGCAGAGGTAGAGGCTGATGATCAGAGGCAGAGGCTGATGAGCAGAGGCAGAGGCTGATGAGCGGGGGCAGAGGCTGGCGAGCGGAGGCAGAGAGTTAGACCCTGAAATTGATGATCCAGAACCGAACCACTGCTTCTTCACTTTCCCAAGGCTTGTTGATGACAACAATATCCTTAAAACAAATTCGTCCCCTACCGTAGGTGCAGTAGAACGTGAGACGATTGTTTCACAGAATACAACGAAAAACGCACGAGTAAGGGCACCACCGTACTCGTATCCAACGAACCACAAAAGTGTATAAACTATTCCTTAAATAAAAAACAAAGAAAAAACGAGCTGTAGTATTTTTATTCTCTGTGTTCTATGTTCAACAAAATCTCAGTATTGTACCTATTTATAAAAAAACGAAATCACAGCTCATTTAAAGGAAATTAACAAACCAATTATATCTCATTAATAGGAGGCGTTTCACTTTGTTGTAACCACCAAACTAATTAAATTAGCTGTTATGGAAATTCAACTTTTGTAACCACCAAGCTAATTAAATTAGCTATTATGGAAATTCAAAAGGCTTGGAAAATTGAAGAGATTAGTAAAAATTTGGCTGGGCCGGGCCCGCACAATTTGGTCCGGCATTCGTGTAAGCAGGACACGCGGGTGCTGTAGGCACTGCATTTTTACACATAAGTCCATATGATGAGTCTCATTTTGGAGACACTGCCTTTTAAGTCACGGAGGTCACGGGAAACGGACATCGGAAGGGGAAATTCAGAATAAACAAGGTTCACTATTTTCGTTAGGGCTGCGTTCGTGTTTACGTTCGAACGTCAAACGGATTGCGGGCGTTCGTGCCGCGTTCGAGGAAGCGTTCGAACGGTGTCGGTAATTCTGGTTTTGCTACTAGCCTCACATCCAGCCCAATTAGCCCCCCAAAGCCCATAAAACACATCCCAATTTAAATAAATAAATATTAATTAAAACATTAACTAAATAAGATAATAATTAATTAATTAAATAATTAAATAAAACATATACCAAACATAAAATAAACAATTACCAACTTAAACTAAAATCATGCCTAAATTAAACAAATCACATACTAGATCAAAATATAATCATGCCTAATTAAAATCAATCAACCAATTATATTCCCAATCTAATAAGATTATTCCCAAACTTAAAATATTGTATTCCTAAACCAAGCCAATCAAATATTCAACCTTCCCTATCTAGCCAAGATTTGTCCCCCCTCAATCTTTGACTTCCCTTAACCAAACCAAATCAAATCTCTTGCTTCCCTTATCCAACACCAAATCAAATCCCTCTTTAAATTAGCCAAATCCCTTTCCTTGTCAAGCCTAACCCTTTGCCTATAAAAAGAACCCTTCACCAACCTTCTCAACCCTAGTAGGTAGTCCCTAGCTCATACACAACACACAAGAAAATTACAGGAAGAACACACCCAAAAACAGTAAGCAAAAGATAAAGAGGAAACGGCAGCGAAACCACAAGGAAACAATAGCAAAAGACGGAGAACGACGACTCAAAACAGTAAGACAACGAACGAGAACAGTGAACCAGTGAACCGGGAGAGTTGCGGAGCATCCACCCTTCCGACGATCGTGTACCGTACATCCGAGAGGTGATTTAAAAGGTTAGACCTGATGGTACCTTTTCATTAGTTTATATTCGTTTATTTTTATTATTATTGAATTCTATTCGCATGAGAGTCGTTTATGGATGCATGTTGTGGCTTGAATGAAATGGAAGAGTGTCGTCTCTTGTGGTATATAGGATGGAAACCCAGACGTAAATTCCGTAGCCGAATCCGAATGGACGGTAGTGCGGTCTGTACTTAGGATACAACTCCATGTACCACTTGAGTAAACGGCACCTTCTCTTGTTTTGTGTTGCTTTTATTTATTTATTTTTCGTCACTTAAATTCTGCATGTTGCTTATTTATGCATGACTCAATCGAGCGCATGGGCTTAGTAAGTGGAATGAAAGATCCCCTATGGGGAGGGGTTAAAGCCCTTTACCACGATGTTTTGCCGCGCCGGTTGATGTGTGTTCGATTGGATGCAAGACACGTTCAATCGGACATACTTAGAATAATATGATTGTCTTTATGTTTGTATGCATGATGTGATGTGACGCGCATGGGCTTAGTATGTTGGTCTAAAGGTCTTCTCTTTGAGAGATCAAGAGCCCAAAAGGCCACCTTTACGGCAATACTTCGCCGCGCCCCTTTATTTTGTTGTTTATGTATTGCGTCCCATTTCATACATCAGGTCTGTTCCCGTTCGAACGCGTTTACGAACGCAACTCGAACGCGCAAGTATTTTTGCCTTATCATGCATCAGGTCTCATTTCCGTTCGAACGCGTTCTCGAACGCCATGCGAACGTGAACATTCTGTTTCATTTCCGTTCGAACGCGTTATCAAACGCCATACGAACGCGAGCATTCTGTTTCATTTCCGTTCGAACGCGTTATCAAACGCCATACGAACGCGAACCTTCTGTTTACCGTTCGAACGCGTTTACAAACGCTACACGAACGCGCACACACTGAACTGAGTCTGTCTTATCATATTCATGCATAATTGCCTCTTGGTTGATCTTTCTTGTGTTATATAGCCAACCGTATTATTTGTATTCCTGCATTTATCCATTCTATGTGTTCTTGGGATTGTATTCAAGCATGATTAGGCTGTTAGCATGTTATTTGGTTAATAGGTTCATGAGATAGTACTCAAGCATGATTATGTTGTTCTTAGTTTTCCATATCATAGGATTGAAATATGTTCATGAGATTGCCATGTGATGTTGCATGTTGTGATGAACTTGTTGATGTATGCATATGAATTTAGAAGCATGATATTTTTGGAAATAAATTTTATTTAAGCCTGGTTAATTATTACATAAATCCTTTTATTACAAGTGACATAAGTAAGGGACCATTCCGAACCCAACGGTTTGAGGTCTTCCCTTGCGAGGGGTGAGTGCGGCCTTAAATCTTTGTCCCGGTTCACACCGGGTGGCGACTCCATTACTCTCCGGTTTAGTCCCCCGTGGCTACTCCGTACTCCCAACTAGGCCCCCGAGCCTGGAACAGCATGCGTCGCCCCAGGTTCTGTTGTCCACAGTCTGGCGACTCCACTGTGGATAGAGAATTGGCCCCGAAATATTGACTTATGATATTTGGATTTATGTTTTAATTGACCGTGTCTATAGTGGATAAAGTGAGGGTTTAATCAAAGGCATTTTTAGGCTAGGTAATGGTTGATGTCTTCCTTCATTCACTACCTTTCTAGAAAGAAAAGCTGTGAAGGCACCTAGATAGCCATCTACTCGTAGCCTATTGTGATGGACTAATTTGGATGACTCGTTGTTTATTCCTGACAACAAGCGATAAGAGCCTAAGAGGCTTGGGTATTTAAGTGAGCCTCGCTCCACCTTCCCTCTGGGGGATCTACAACGGGAAATCCATTTGACAGTCCGTCACACACCATAGCTCATTGGCACGTACCTTAGTGTATAAAAAGGGTGCGCTCACTTCGTTGCTCGAACCCTTGAGTGGGGAGACCTAGTTGTGAGCCATCCTTCGCCGGTGAGAGCCTTTGTCTATACTCTTACTAACCCACCCATAGACCGGGTTGGCTAAAGTAACAATTATTTCCTTGAATATGTGCTTGTGGACCATCCTCATTTGGATGCAGTTGGACTATTGTCAGAAATGCGGGCTTGCTGGGCCATTTAAACTGGGGCAAGTTCGCACCTTATGACTATTAGGCCAAAAGCTTCTGAAATGTTGATGGGCCACTTTGTAAAAAAATTATTATTATGTCATGTTTGCATCATCTTTCTTTTATGCTCGTGTTTGGGAACATCGTTGTTTGGATCCATTTAGACCATTTATCATGGGATATGGGCTTGTTGGGCCATTTAAACTGGGACAAGAACACATCTTATGACATTGGGCCAAAAGGCTTCTAAATAACAATGGGCCATTTTATGATTGTGTTCAGAATATTATCATTTGGATTTAGTTGGGCTCTTTGCCATAAGACATGAACTCGTTGGGCCATTTAAACTGGGACGGGTTCACTCTTATGACAGTTGTCCCAAAAGCTTCTAAAATGATAATAGGCCGATTTGTTTGAGAATTTTATTTGATTTAATATATGTTATATACTTCTTATGCACATCATGCATACATATACCTTGTTGACATCCTCTGTGTCTTAAAAGAGACACCATAGATACCGTTTGGGTTAGGGAAAGAACCAGACTCACTAAAAGAACAAGTATGAGTGAATCCGATAATGAGGTGTCCCGTATGGATCAGTTAGAGAACGGTCTCGCCAAGATCACTGAACAGTTGCAGGCTTTGAATACTGCTATGGCTGGTATAGCTGGGTCTCGTGCCGGGGTTAATTCTGGGGATGTGAGGCAAGAGGAATCTCCGAACAGATTGGGGGATGATACCCCCGCTTTTGATGATGATATGGCAGAGTACGCAGCAGGCAGAGTATCTGGGTCTCAGGCAGAGTTACAGAAACTCTCGGGATCAGGTTGAGTCGGTTACCCGCAAGATGAGGGGTAAGAATGAGGATTTGCTGGATTATGACACATTGACTTTTGAGGAACAGTTGCCTGCACAGTTCAAGATGCCGGATATGGCTAAGTTCAACGGGAATGGGGATCCGAGGGTGCATCTCCGACAGTTTGTATCAGTCATGAGTTCAGTTGGCTTATCTCAGCGCCAGGTACAGAGAATGTTTGGAATGTCGCTTGAAGGAGCTCCCGTGGTATGGTACCACAGTTTGGAGAAGAAAGTAAGGAAGATTGGAGGGAGTTGGCCGATGCTTTCCTGAAGCAATATGTCACTGACTTGGAGATCGATTTGTCACTCCGTGATCTGGAGAATGTTAAGCAGAAAGCGGAGGAGAATTTTAAGGAGTATGTGGACCGGTGGAGGGGTCAATTATTGAAAATGCAGACTCGGCCTTCTGAGAAGGACCAAATCAAGATGATCATCAGGGGCACCAAGCCCTCTATTTATAGTAAGCTGAGGAGGATGACTTCGATGATTTCTGATTTTTGACAGTTGGGGGAAACTGTCATGGATATTGAGGAAGAAGAGGCTGAAAACAGAAAGTCCTATGGCCAGAATAGGCGGACTCTTGGGGGGTATTCTGAGACTAAGCCCGCTACTGTCGAGGTTGCTGCCATCAGGAACCGGCAATTCTCCGACCTTGGTAGACCTTTGTCGAAGGTATTTGAAAAGTTACAGGGACAAGGAATCTTGAAACCCTTAGAAGGCAAGCCACTTCCGCACCCCCCACCACCACACATAAATGTGAAACTTTATTGTCACTTCCACCAGCTACATGGCCATGACACCGACAACTGCACCCGCCTCAGGCATGAAATTCAAGATCTCATAGATTCCCATAAAATACCCAACCCATGAAAAGAAACCCTCAACCACCAAGCTTCTCACATGGATGACAGTGAAGAACCATAGGCCGAGGAAGAAGGCAGTGCTGCGGATGATGGAGATGTTTCTCATAGTCTATTTGATCCAGTTTTTTTTAATGGCGTTGATTTTGTTACTTTTTCGAACTCTTTTCCTCAACAATAATAAAGACGTTCATTTCGCTGAAGCTCTTCTGCAATATGAGTATATTTGAGAAAAGTATTCAACCTTGGTACTATGGAATCCAGTGATGAACATGGGGAACCTTCGAAATAAGCAAAAAAAAGATAAGATAGACATTCAGAAATTGGGAAATAGAGCCAGTGAAGATATCAGACTTGGAAGGGAATTAGTTCACCGAGCCGATCAACGTAGACAGATTGAAGAGATAGCTTGTCTGAGGAAGAGAAGGCTAAGCAGTCACCAGGAGAATTGACAGAAGACCTAACCCGACGGGATAGGAAACCCAATCATGCATGCATGCATACACGTAACATATTCACATCCTTTTTGTGTTTGTTCTGTTTTGTAATAACAGGTTTCAAAGGAGAAAAAAAAAGAAAGCGTCAAATACAAGCCAACCAGAAGCAGTAACAGTACAATATCAGCAGTTTTCGAGAATGAATCGCAGAGGGTCGAGGCCCGAATCAGTATCAGTTTTGGGGATAAGTCCCAGGGTCAAGGCCCATATCACTATCAGTTTTGGGAATGAGTCCCAGGGCCGAGGCCCACATCAGTATCAGTAGGATGAATCCCGAGGGTCGAGGCCCACATCAGCATCAGTCTGGGGGAGAGGCCCATGTCAGCAGCAGTTGGGGCCGAGGCCCACTTCAGCAATCAGTTTTGGGGATAAGTCCCAGGGTCGAGGCCCACATCAAACATAGTTTGGGATGAATCCCGAGGGTCGAGGCCCACATCAGCATCAATCTGGGGGCGAGGCCCATGTCAGTAGCAGTTGGGGCCGAGGCCCACTTCAGCAATCAGTTTTGGGGATGAGTCCCAGGGTCGAGGCCCACATCAAACACAGTTTGGGAATGAGTCCCAGGGTCGAGGCCTACATTACATCAGTATCAGCATTGCCGGGTATGGCATTCTGGGGGCGAGGCCCATATTACATCAGATCAGTTCTGCCGAGAATGGCACTCCGAGAATGGAGATATAGTCCGGGAATGGGCAGTTCAAGAATGAACAAGCCGGGAATGGTACTCCGAGAATGGAGATATAGTCCGGGAATGGACAGTTCGAGAATGAACAAGTCGGGAATGGCACTCCAAGAATGGAAACACAGTTCGAGAATGAACAAGCCGGGAATGGCACTCCAAGAATAGAAGCACGGTTCGGGAATGAACCACCTTACAGTAACGGTTCGGGAATGGACCACCTTACAGTAACAGTTCGGGAATGAACACCTCACAGTGACGGTCCGGGAATGGACCAACCCACAGTAACGGTTCGGGAATGGACCACCTTACGGCAACAGTTCGGGAATGGACCACATCACAACACGGTTCGGGAATGAACCAGGGGTCGCAGCACCTCACCACCTAAATCAACTCAACACGTGGTAAGTCAAGTGGCAGCTGGCGAGCCAGGTAAGTGAAAATGCATTGCATAAACTTTGATAGGATTGTCACTGTTGCACAATACACAAGTCCCATCAAAGTGGGGGCGACTGTAGGCACTGCATTTTTACACATAAGTCCCTATGATGAGTCTCATTTTGGAGACACTACCTTTTAAGTCACGGAGGTCACGGGAAACGGACATCGGAAGGGGGAAATTCAGAATAAACAAGGTTCACTGTTTTTGTTAGTGCTGCGTTCGTGTTTACGTTCGAACGTCAAACGGATTGCGGGCGTTCGTGCCGCGTTCGAGGAAGCGTTCAGACGGTGTCGGTAATTCTGGTTTTGCTGCTAGCCTCACATCCAGCCCAATTAGCCCCCCAAAGCCCATAAAACACATCCCAATTTAAATAAATAAATATTAATTAAAACATTAACTAAATAAGATAATAATTAAATTAATTAAATAATTAAATAAAACATATACCAAACATAAAATAAACAATTACCAACTTAAACTAAAATCATGCCTAAATTAAACAAATCACATACTAGATCAAAATATAATCATGCCTAATTAAAATCAATCAACCAATTATATTCCCAATCTAATAAGATTATTCCCAAACTTAAAATATTGTATTCCTAAACCAAGCCAATCAAATATTCAACCTTCCCTATCTAGCCAAGATTTGTCCCCCCTCAATCTTTGACTTCCCTTAACCAAACCAAATCAAATCTATTGCTTCCCTTATCCAACACCAAATCAAATCCCTCTTTAAATTAGCCAAATCCCTTTCCTTGTCAAGCCTAACCCTTTGCTTATAAAAAGAACCCTTCACCAACCTTCTCAACCCTAGTAGGTAGTCCCTAGCTCATACACAACACACAAGAAAATTACAGGAAGAACACACCCAAAAACAGTAAGCAAAAGATAAAGAGGAAACGGCAGCGAAACCACAAGGAAACAATAGCAAAAGACGGAGAACGACGACTCAAAACAGTAAGACAACGAACGAGAACAGTGAACCAGTGAACCGGGAGAGTTGCGGAGCATCCACCCTTCCGACGATCGTGTACCGTACATCCGAGAGGTGATTTAAAAGGTTAGACCTGAGGGTACCTTTTCATTAGTTTATATTCGTTTATTTTTATTATTATTGAATTCTATTTGCATGAGAGTCGTTTATGGATGCATGTTGTGGCTTGAATGAAATGGAAGAGTGTCGTCTCTTGTGGTATATATGATGGAAACCCAGACGTAAATTCCGTAGCCGAATCCGAATGGACGGTAGTGCGGTCTGTACTTGGGATACAACTCCACGTACCACTTGAGTAAACGACACCTTCTCTTATTTTGTGTTGCTTTTATTTATTTATTTTTCGTCACTTAAATTCTGCATGTTGCTTATTTATGCATGACTCAATCGAGCGCATGGGCTTAGTAAGTGGAATGAAAGATCCCCTATGGGGAGGGGTTAAAGCCCTTTACCACGATGCTTTGCCGCGCCAGTTGATGTGTGTTCGGTTGGATGCAAGACACGTTCAATCGGACATACTTAGAATAATATGATTGTCTTTATGTTTGTATGCATGATGTGATGTGACGCGCATGGGCTTAGTATGTTGGTCTAAAGGTCCTCTCTTTGAGAGATCAAGAGCCCCAAAAAACCACCTTTACGGCAATACTTCGCCGCGCCCCTTTATTTTGTTTTTTATGTATTGCGTCTCATTTCATACATCAGGTCTGTTCCCGTTCGAACGCGTTTACAAACGCAACTCGAACGCGCAAGCATTTTTGCCTTATCATGCATCAGGTCTCATTTCCGTTCGAACGCGTTCACGGACGCCATGCGAACGTGAACATTCTGTTTCATTTCCGTTCGAACGCGTTATCAAACGCCATACGAACGCGAGCATTCTGTTTCATTTCCGTTCGAACGCGTTATCAAACGCCATACGAACGCGAACCTTCTGTTTACCATTCGAATGCGTTTACGAACGCTACATGAACGCGCACACACTGAACTGAGTCTGTCTTATCATATTCATGCATAATTGCCTCTTGGTTGATCTTTCTTGTGTTATATAACCAACCGTATTATTTGTATTCCTGCATTTATCCATTCTATGTGTTCTTGGGATTGTATTCAAGCATGATTAGGCTGTTAGCATGTTATTTGGTTAATAGGTTCATGAGATAGTACTCAAGCATGATTATGTTGTTCTTAGTTTTCCATATCATAGGATTGAAATATGTTCATGAGATTGCCATGTGATGTTGCATGTTGTGATGAACTTGTTGATGTATGCATATGAATTTAGAAGCATGATATTTTTGGAAATAAATGTTATTTAAGCCTGGTTAAATTATTACATAAATCCTTTTATTACAAGTGACATAAGTAAGGGACCATTCCGAACCCAACGGTTTGAGGTCTTCCCTTGCGAGGGGTGAGTGCGGCCGTAAATCTTTGTCCCGGTTCACACCGGGTGGCGACTCCATTACTCTCCGGTTTAGTCCCCCGTGGCTACTCCGTACTCCCAATTATGTCTTTTACGAGTAGGTTGTCCCATTGAACCTATATCTTGGGATCTCCAGTCAACAAGGTTGGGTTTTCCTTCGTAATAAACATTTATCTAATGGGCTTTAGTCCCATTCCCCTCGATGATTTCACAACTAACTCTCTATTTAACCCTTTGGTTAGCGGATCCGCAATGTTATCCTTTGACTTTACATAGTCAATCGAAATAACTCCAGTAGAGAGTAATTGTCTAACGGTATTGTGTCTACGACGAATATGTCTAGACTTACCATTATACATATTGTTATGTGCCCTTCCAATTGCAGATTGACTATCGCAATGAATGCAAATTGCTGGCACTGGCTTAGGCCAACTTGGAATATCCTCTAGAAAATTTCGAAGCCATTCTGCTTCTTCAGCACACTTGTCTAATGCAATGAATTCTGATTCCATTGTAGATCTGGCTATCACAGTCTGTTTGGAGGATTTCCATGATATAGCTGCACATGCTAGTGTAAACACATAGCCACTGGTAGACTTTGAGTCTTTCATGTCAGATATCCAATTAGCATCACTGTATCCTTCGACTACAGCTGGATATCTATGATAGTGCAACCCATAATTACGAGTAAAACGTAAGTACCTAAATACTCTCACTATTGCTTTCCAGTGATCAACCCCTGGATTACTCGTATATCTGCTGAGCTTGTTTACTGTACAGGCTATATCATGCCTTGTACAACTCGATAGATACATCAAACTCCCGATCACTCTAGAGTATTATACTTGAGATATACCCTCTCCCCTATTCTTCGATAGGTGTAAACTCACATCTAAAGGAGTTCTAGCCACAGCTGAATCATCATCGTTGAATTTACCAAGAATTTTGTCCACATAGTGCGACTGATCAAGAATAAGTCCATATGGACTTCTCGAGATCTTTATTCCCAGAATGACATCTGTAAGACCCATGTCTTTCATGTCAAACTTGGATTTCAGCATATTCTTGGTAGATTTCACCATTTTAACATTACTCCCGACAATCAGTATGTCATCAACGTAGAGACATAAAATGACATAGCCAACTTCTGTCTCTCTGACATAAATGCATTTATCACATTCATTGATTTTGAAACCATTTGCCAACATGGTGTCATCAAATTTTTTATGCCACTGTTTCGGGGCTTGTTTCAATCCATACAAGGATTTAACTAACTTACAGACTTTCTTTTCTTGTCCTGGAGCTATAAATCATTCAGGTTGTTCCATGTAGATTTCTTCATCTAAATCTCCATTCAGAAAGGCTGTTTTCACATCCATCTGATGTACCTCAAGATTGCGCAAAGCTGCAATCGCTAGTATCATCCTTATGGAATTTATTCTCGTTACACAGAGAATAAGTATCAAAGTAATCAAGACCTTCACGTTGTCTGTAACCTTTAATTACAAGTCTTGCTTTGTACTTGTCAATTGATCCATCTGCCTTTATTTTCTTTTGAAAATCCACTTGGACCCTAAAGGTTTACATCCTGGAGGAAGATTCACTAACTCCCAGGTGTGATTTGTAAGATGGATTCAATTTCACTATTGATGGCATCTTTCCACAAGGCACCATCAGCTGACATTACAGCTTCGTTATAGCTTTGAGGATCATTCTCTAGCAAAAATGTCAGAAAATCTGGACCAAATGATTTTTCCGTTCTAGCTCTTTTGCTACGTCTTAGTTCAGGTTCAACAACTTGTTGATCCTCTGGAACATTTTTTGTTCTCGGTCCTGACTATCTTCAATGATAGTCTCATGTGCTCGTTTTTGCACATTTGAATTCGAAGTAGTTTTACAAGGAAAAACGTATTCGAAAAAGGATGCATTCCTCGACTCCATTATCGTATTCTTGTGAATATCTGGTACATTAGACTCATGCACAAGAAATCGATAAGCATTACTGTTATGTGCATATCCTATGAAAATGCAATCAACAGTTTTTGGTCATATCTTCACCTTTTTAGGTGGAGGAATGACTACCTTGGCAAGGCACCCCCACACTCGTAGGAATTTATAGGAAGGTACTATTCCTTTCCACATTTCATAAGGAGTTTTCCCTGCTTCTTTCCGTGGTACCTTATTTAAAAGGTAATTAGCTGATAAGACAACTTCTCCCCACATATTCTGAGGTAAGCCAAAGCTGATTAACATATCGTTCATCATCTCTTTCAAGGTACGATTCTTACGTTCCGCAATCCCATTGGATTGAGGTGAATAAGGAGCCGTGGTTTGATGTATGATTCAATTTTGTTCACAAAGTGATTCAAAAGGGAAAACATACTCACCACCACGATCACTTCGTAACTCCTTAATTCTTTTATTCAGTTAGTTCTCAACTTCATTCTTATAGAGAACAAATTTCTCTATAGCTTCGTCCTTGCTTTTCATTAAATACACATAGCAAAATCTTGTGCAATCATCAATAAAGGTAATAAAATATTTATTACCGCCTCTCGATTGTATTGAATTAAAATCACATACATCAGTATGAATTAGATCAAGTGGTTCAGAGTTTCTTTCAATACTATGAAAAGATGATCTTGTTAGTTTTGCCTCAACACAAGTATCACACTTATGTTTGTTATCAATTTTAAAATTGGGAATGTGATTCATGTTAATTAATTTTCGCAATGAATTAAAATTAACATGTCCTAATCTACCATGCCAAAGATTAGAGTACTCAACAATATAAGCAGAAGAACTAGCTTTATTGATATTTTTGGGTTTAACAACCATTACATTGAGATTAAAAAGCCCATCAGTTACATACCATTTTCCCACATACATCCCATTTTTAGTCAAAACTACTTTATCAGACTCGTACACCATCCGGAATCCATGCTTGTTCAGAAGCGATCCAGACACAAGATTCTTTTATATTTCAGGTACATACAGAACATTGTTCAAAGTCAACTCTTTCCCCGATGTCATCTTCAGAATTACCTTTCCTTGACCTTCAATCTCAGATGTTGCTGAATTTCCCATGTATATCTTTTCCCCATTACCAGCAGGCTCAAATGAAGAAAACATGCTCTTATCCGAGCAATATGTCGAGTGGCACCAGTGTCAATCCACCCTCTCTTGGTTAGAACCCACCAGATTCACCTCAGAAACCACAGCAGAAAGATTAATGTCTGAACATCTTGAGTCATATTTTCCAGCACATTAGCCTCTTGTTTCTTTTTCTTCTTCGGTAGTCTGCACTCAGAAGACTTGTGACCCATTTTGTCACAGTTGAAGCATCTTCCTTGAAATTTGGATTTCTTGGAAACTCCTCCTTTAGGGCCCATCTTTGACCCTTTGTTCTTGAGGTTCTGTTCTTATGGCCATGTTCGACAACATTTGCTTTGGCCTCATGAGTCATTCCTCTCTTGTCAGAAACTCGGTTATCTTCCTCAATTCTCAGCTTAAGAACCAAGTCTTCAATGCTCATTCTTTTCTCTTATGCTTTAGATAATTCTTGAAATCTTTCCAACCAGGTGGTAGTTTCTCAATTATCGAGGCTACTTGGAAGGTTTCACTTAAACTCATCCCCTCAGCATGAATTTCTGCTAGAATAATCTGCAGTTCTTGTACTTGGCTTATCACAGTTTTGGAATCAATCATCTTAAAAACTAGGAAACGGCCTACGACAAATTTCTTAGTACCGGCATCCTCAGTTTTATATTTTCGATCTAAAGATTCCCAAAGCCCTTAGCTGTTTTCATTCCGGCGTACACACTGTACAAGGAATCACTTAGCCCATTCAGCACATAATTCCGACATAGGAATTCAGAATGTTTCCAAGCATCAATGACACTGATGACTTGGATATCAATCTCACCCTTTGGGTATATGAGCATCTTCCTTTAGAAACCTCGCAAGGTTCAACGTGGTCAAGTAGAAAAACATTTTCTGTTGCCACCTTTTGAAATTCTGACCACTGAATTTTTCAGGTTTTTCTGCAGCAGGATTGACATGGCTCACATGTCCAACAGGTTGTCTAGCCATAGAGGCAAGAACACCTTGGCCAGCCACATCGGCTGCCATATTAAGCCCAGAGGCTGATGCAAGTTGGCCAGCCGAAGGGGCTGCCACTGCACTTTGGTCAGCCACGGGGGCTGCCACAACATTCTGGCCAGCCGAAGAGGCTGCCATATTCGGATCTACTGTGTTTGGACTGATTTCCATATCCACATAGTCGAATTTTGTTTTAAGACTGTAGTTATACAATTATTACAATTATTTCACGGTAATTGGGAAATCCAAATATTACAAATATTACAATTATCCTCGAGCAGACCCAATCAGACCCACAGAGCAGACCCTCACGGCGGACCCTGAGAGCAGACCTGATGGCAAAGGCTGAGAGCGGAGGCTGAGAGCAGAGGCAGACCCTGAGAATGGAGGCAGAGGCTGATGAGCAGAGGCTGAGAGCAGACCCTGACGGCAGACCCTGAGAGCGGAGGCTGAGAGCAGAGGCATAGGCTGATGAGCAGAGGATAGGGATGAGCGGGGGCAGATGAGGCTGGAGAGCGGAGGGCAGAGTTAGACCCTGAAATTGATGATCCAGAACCGAACCACTGCTTCTTCATTTTCCCGAGGCTTGTTGATGGCAACAATATCCTTAAAACAAATTCGTCCCCTACCGTAAGTGCAGTAGAACGTGAGACGATTGTTTCCCAGGATACAACGGAAAACGCACGAGTAAGGGCACCACCGTACTCGTATCCAACGAACCATAAAAGTGTATAAACTCTTCCTTAAATAAAAAACAAAGAAAAAACGAGCTGTAGTATTTTTATTCTCTGTGTTCTATGTTCAACAAAATCTCAGTATTGTACCTATTTATAAAAAAACGAAATCACAGCTCATTTAAAGGAAATTAACAAACCAATTATATCTCATTAATAGGAGGCGTTTCACTTTGTTGTAACCACCAAGCTAATTAAATTAGCTGTTATGGAAATTCAACTTTTGTAACCACCAAGCTAATTAAATTAGCTATTATGGAAATTCAAAAGGCTTGGAAAATTGAAGAGATTAGTAAAAATTCGGCTGGGCCGGGCCCGCACAATTTGGTCCGACATTCGTGTACGCAGGACACGCGGGTGCACACGAGCCAAGCTTGATTCGGATTTGATTTGCACCCCCCCCCCCCGCGCACATAGAGAGAGCCTATATCCTTATAACTCTTACCCATCTACATATGAGCAATCATATATAAGCATAATATTCCCTCTATAACTTTCCCATATGGGACAAGCTAACTTCTCTTTATTTTCCAACACCAATGGGTGAACTTTGAGCAACAATTTCTCATTCACCCAAGCACCATTTTAAGCATATGAATATACCATTTCGAAGTACTCACGGAGGAGTATCCGAATCATTCAATAACAACCACTAACACAAAGTGGACCATGCTTAAAATTGAGCCTCAAAATGCTTACTTATAAGCATTTTTCCAACATAAACATGTGTGAATAATCGAAGTAAGATTGTGGAAAATATACTTACTTTGATCGGCTATAGGATGTAGAGATAACAAAAATTTACAACCTTTGTATGAATGATTTAGCTCCAAGCTTGTTCTTTGAATTCCAAACTCCAGGGGATAGTTTCCATATCACATTTGTTGACTCCATTGATGTGTTAGCATGTTTGATTTTGAATCAAAAATCATCAAATGTGAACCATAGGTTCACGCCACTTTGGAGAGAAAGAGAGGAAGTGGTTCGGCCCTTGGCCAAAAAAAGAGAGAGTGAATGTTGTGTTACTTGTTTTGATTTTGTTTTATGTATCTTTGATTTCAAAAATCAAAAATCCATTTACAAAAAGTCAAGATGGTAAATGTCTTTCACAAATCAACAAATTGTGTAAGATAAGTTACCAAAATCTCTACCAACTCCTATCAACCAAAAATGTGATAAAGTTGACTAGTGATTTGACTTGTGGGCTCCACTTTAAATTCAAAATCAGAGTGGGTCCACTAAACACATTTCGGGCTCGGGTTCGTTAATTCTGAATTAACGAATTTCCTATTGCGACTTAATTAAATCAAATTTAATTAAATAATAATGCCTCACAAATTTATTACGAAAGTCGCTTACGAATTAATTCTAAATTAATTCATTTGCCCGAATTAAAATATAATTTTAATTCTGCGTTGAAATCTAATTTCATTTAATATATCGAATATATTATTTAATCGATTAATTCCAAATTAATCGTTCTCTCTCTACTATTTGAATTTTATCCCAGATAAATTCTTTCCGTAATTAATCATAGATTATTTTCCCTCTCTCATAATTAATCCCAAATTAATTTTGTTCGAGTCAAACGTCATCGGTGAATCTTCGGGAAGCGACCCATGAGATCCCTAGATATGTTGGCAGTGAATACGGTCATCGGACTATCCGAATACGTGCGTACCCGGTACCACATTCTTACCGATTTACAAGACATGGTTGGCTTCTAGAAAAGCACCGTGTCTACCCAATTCTCCAGAAATATTCTTTTAAGGAATATGTAATCTTTGTCAGGCGTAGTATACGTAGTATTGCTTATTACGATCCAGTATCGATATCACATGCTAGGCCTAGGATTGGAATTGTGTCTGCCCCGTATGAAGCATATATCAGATATCTGGTAACTAGTCTCTATAATCGGATAATCATGACCTAGTCATATTATCCTGATGACTGCAGTACTTAAGAGTACTAGTTCCGTATCCTGCGTGATCATCATCATCTCCATTATTACGATCCAGTATCGATATCACATGCTAGGCCTAGGACTGGACTTGTGTCTGCCCCGTATGAAGCATATATTAGATCTCTGGTAACTAGTCTCTATAATCGGATAATCATGACCTAGTCATATTATCCTGATGACTGCAGTACTTAAGAGTACTAGTTCCGTATCATGCGTGATCATCATCTCCATATGACTAAAGTGATACTTTCATCTTGACATCACACCCAATACACTACGATTCTCAGTATACCCATAAGAGGCGTACACATAACATGTTAAAGCCCCGGACGACCAAAACCAAAGTATACTGATTGTCGCAAGTATTAGCGATGCAAGTCTCAGGTTAAGACCAAATACACCTACCCTGATTCGGATTCCCATAGACACATAGTCATACTACCAATGGGATTCGGAGGGGTCAATCCAGAGCGAAGCTGTTTCCGTACCATCGGTAAACAGAACCTCTTATTACACTTGCATGAGTATCCAATACCCAAATAAATGAGAACTATGATGTTACGCTTCCATAACACGCACAAGTGTAATACTAGCATATTCTGCATTATCGATGTCCAGTCTCGATAATACTACGACTAGGGATATTTAATGATTAAACCTTACGTGAATTAATAATGTCTCATATCTTATTAATCTGGTACTAATCATATGTACTTTTATAATTTATATATATTCCGGAAATCCAATTACAAATGATAAAAGAGCAATTTCCTTTGTCACATAGTTATTTGTACAACTACATCATGTTCTGTACAAATAGTGATGCTATGAAACATAATTGTCTAACAATCTCCCACTTGGCCTATAACCAATCACTCAAGTGTCCTACACCTGAACTATGTACGGGTTGCTCACACTTCTGCTGAGAAACAGCTTTCATCAGCGGATTTGCAATGTTATCATCTGATGTATTTTATTCGATCATCACATCGCCACGATGTATGATCTGACGAATCAGATGAAATAGTCGAAGTATATACTTGGATCGTTATGTAGTCCAGCTCAGCTGCTAACAGAACTATACCTAATCCAATTAGGATTATATAGATCCAAAATGTTTCTTTTGTTGCCTCAGCTGCAGCAATGTTCCGCTTTTGTTATTTATTCGCCAACAATATCTTGCTTGGAAGATTTCCAGCTCACCATTCCGTTATTCAAACTAAATATGTACCCTTATTGCGACTTAAAGTCGTCTTTGTCGGTTTGGAAACTTGCAACGGTGAACCTAGTCACTTCAAGTTCTCATTCTCCATATTTTATGAATGCATCCTTAGTTCGTCTAAGATACTCAATGATGTTCTTAACATCAATCCAGTGACCATCACCTGGATCGGCCTTATAGCGTCTACATATGCTCAAAGCATATGAGACATCAGGTCACATACATTTCAAAAACGTACGATCTCTAGGAGGTTGTCAGCAGCTTTCTAGATCTATCCCAATAGATCTTTATTCCTAGAATAAAGCCTGATTCTCCCAGGTATTCCATGGAGAATTTTAATGAAAGCCAAGCTTTCACCGATTGTATTATGGGAATGTAATTTCCAAGAAATATTATATCATAATTATATTGGACAGTCATTGTCAGTGCGCTCCCACTAACCTTCTTATATACACAAGAATCTTTACCGTTTTGAATGAAACCATATACGATTATGATCTTATCAAAACGTTAGTTCCAAGAATGCAATGCTTGCTTAAATCCATAAATGGATCGATTTAACTTGCAAACCTTGTTTGCTTGTTTTGGTACGACAAAACCGTCAGGATGTTGATAAACATCCTCCAAAAGGTTTCTGTTAAGGAAAGCGATTTTGACGTCCATGTGCCATATTTCATAAATGAAATATGCTGCATTAGCAAGCATTATCCAAATGGATTTAATCATGGCAACAAGTGAAAAAGTTTCGTCTTTATCAACACCATGTTGATGACGATACCATTTCACTACAAGCCTAGCCTTGTACGTTTGTATGTTGCCATCCATGCATGTCTTCCTTGAAGACTCATATAGTACCAATAGACACAATGTCTTCTAGTACATCAACCAGTGTCCAAAATTAGTTGGTATACATGAAATCAATTTCAGACTTCATGGCACTTTGCCATAAAATGAGTCGATATCTTGTATTACTTCCTCATACGTAGCCGGTTTGTCTTCCTCAATAAGATTGATATCTATATGAGGTGAGATTAGAAACCCATACCTCCCAGGTTGTTTTCTGACTCTCTCCGACCTACGCGGTTCTTGTGTATTCGAAGATTATTGGTACAGTTTCATCCTTGATGAACTGTTGGTGTTCCGTGAGGACTCGGTGCCTGGAACAGTATTACTCCGATTTTCATCGAGTTTTACTTTCCTCCCACTTACCACTGCATATAGGAATTCCTCTTAGGAAAACTACATGGAGAGCAACAATTACATTGTTCTCTTGTGAGTTGTATAAGTACTATACTTTGGTTTCCCTAGGATAACCTACAAATAGGCACTTATCCGATTTGGGTTCTAGTTTGGTACCATCCAAACATTTAGTGTATGCCCAACATTCCCAAATCTTCAGGAATGAGGAACTCGGTTTCTTTCCTGTTCATATCTAATATGAAGTATGTCTAACAAATTTACATGGAACCTTATTCAAAATAAGTATTGCACTGTATAGTGTGTATCCTCATAAGAAAATTGGTAGCTCAGAGCAACTCATCATTAACCTTACCATGTCCAACAAAGTCCGGTTTCTCTTATCGGACACACCGTCAAATTGAGGTGTCCCGGGAGGAGTCCACTGTGAAAGAATACCATACTCTTTCAAGTAATTGAGAAAATTATATGTTTAAGTACTATCCATCACGGTCCGACCGTAATATTTTAATACTTTAGCCGGTCTGTCTTTCTACTTCGTGTCGAAACTCATTGATTATATCAAAAGTTTCCGACTTGTGTTTCAGAAGATACACATAACCATAACGTGATGCCACATCCGTAAAAGTTACGAAGTATTCATATCCACCTCTAGCCTATCTAGACATGGGTCCACATACATCACTATGAACGAGGGGTAACAGATCGGTGGCACTTGCACTTTTACCTAGTAAAAGGGGTTCTAGGCACTTTACCTAATAAACTAGATTCATAGACATCATTTGAATTAGAATCAAATCCGTCCTAATATCCACTCTTCGAAAGTGTGGATATACGAGTCTTGTTAATGTGTCCCAGACAACAATGCTACTTTTAAGTCTCAACAGATTTATAAGTTTGAGCTTTTGTTTGTCATATTATATGTTTGAGATTCATTTATATTCTAAATATAAATACTGTTATTCACATCTAATGTGCTTATCTCAATATCATCTTTATAAACAAAACACTTAGTATTCTAGAATATAAAGGTATTCCCGCAACGGGTTAAACTATATACAGAGATAATGTTCCTAGTCAAACTAGATACACTATAACAGTCTCCTAATTTAAGTACATGCCCAAAGGACAGTTCCAAAACTTAGGTTCCCACAGCCAAAACAGCGACTCTCGTCCCGTTTCCAACTCATAGGTCGATCTCAACTGAAGTCAGTCTTCTGCTAATCAGCAGATCCCGCACATCAGTACATATGTTTATGTACCACATCCAGTATCTAAAATCCAATTTTAAAACCAGCAGTGGACATGTTTATAACAAACATACCTGAAGTCGGAGCCTTGCCCGTCTTCACTTCCTTCATGTCTGCCTTGTCCATACGACAGTCACGCTTCCAGTGACTTCGTTTGTCACAGTTTAGGCAGACATGTTGGGATATGTCATTTGTCTTCCTAGAAGACTGTGACGATTTTGCCTTGCCCTTTTCTTCACACTCCCAGAAGCCTTCGGCCAAGCCTTGGCCTTCTGGGATGTCGAAGTAAGATGCGTCTTGCGCTTCTTGCCCTTTTGTAAGCTCTGGCTCTGTCTCCTTGAGCATAGCCATTAACTCTCCAAGAGTTTTTTTATTGCAATTAGTACTTCTAAGATCTAAGAATAGATTCTTGAAGATCCTTCAATTTCAATATCATACTATAAGGATCTAATCCTTAGTTCTGACGAAGAAATTAATGAGTCATTGCGGCAAACATAACAGATTGAGCACTAAAGTTTTCATCACGATGAGTCTTCCAAAACTCATGCTCTACTATTTGCTCAACTCCGGGCTTAGGTCCGAGAGGTCGCACTATCAAATAGATTAACTTCTCATCTCCCAGGACTATCATGAGATTCATTCCCAATATGGAAAATTTAAAGCCGCTTAAAGAAACCCATGATTATGTTTTAAACGCTAATCTTTCAGGTTATAATGATTGCTATAGGCCAACTATCCAATCAACGATTTCGGGTACAATCTAATGTAATGATTATTATAGTCTAACTATATAATAAATTACAATTTGATTGGTTAAATTCAAATATATTGAAAACTATAATCCAATTATATAATCAACTATAAATTAAGTAGTTTGAATACAGTCCAACTGTTTAATTAAAATAACAATTGAATATTAGTCCAACTAATATATATTTATTATTAATGACGAGAAATGAAATGAGCGCGTATTGGCAAGTATCTGAATGAAATTGCAAATTTAATACTTGCCTCCCACTATTTTTCGCGCGAGCCTATAACCCTTTGTGGAGTACTCGGAAAACCTAGTTTCCTAGTGGGCTAGGATCCCGTTAAATAACACACAACCTTGACTTTGGCCAACAAGTTGTATGAAACTTAACTAGGTAGATCTCTAAGATCAATTGGATCCCATCCAATTCCTAGATCCAGTAGGTGGACCTCAAAGTCCGAAACATATATCCAATATACGCCAATATATATGATATATTCCCTAACATTTTTTCCTCTGAATCAACTAAGCCTTAGCTTTGGCTCAACAAGCTTAATGAAACCAGTTAAGCGTGACCCATTGACAGTGGGAAAGCTTTGTAATCGAGGCCGATGAACAAGAAGTGACATTGACTTTGGCCAACAAATCACAACTTGCCCAAGACGTAGGATATGGAACAAAGCTTTCATGATTCAAACACATCCGCGATGGATAAAGGTCTTGACTTTGGCCAACAAACCAATGCCAATCTTGGATTTTGAGAGAGAATCACTCAATGGAAGGAAAAACGCTTAATATAAAATGAGGGTTTTTGTCGCGATTTGGCAACCAATTTATTATCTTTAATTAGGTCTCATCATACATCCTAAACATGCATTCTAAAAGCATAATAAGGCGCGAATAAATAATAATGATATGCAGATGAATATTTAACAAATTGTTTCTAGAAAAAATCTCTCACTTTCCTCTCCCCGGCTAGCACTATTCTAACTTCTACCCAATTACATAATACTTATAAAGAAACCTCATTTACATTGAGGGGAATTGGTGAGAAGAGAATTACAAAGAGTCAAGAGATAAAAGCTGGACACGCAGGTCCAATTTAATAAATTCTAAATTTATTACAACAATTTCCAAAATTGCCCTCACCCTTCTAATATCCATCTGATATACATATTCATACAATACATCCATGTATTCACACAAAGCATGTTATTCAATCAATTTAATCCAATTAATTAATCTTTGAATTAAGTGATCATTCAATGTTCAAACAACGATTTGATTTGCGCGAGTCCAACTCGTTTAAGAATAAGTACTCAAAGTGCGAATTCTTGAATTATATCGAACTACAATTTTAAATCCGATTTAATTTGTATTCAATACTAATTCATATTTAATTCTAAATTAAATAATTACACTTTATTAATGTGTCTTTACGACTTAGATTCTAAATATAATCTTAATGGGTCTCAAAGGCCCATTTAACATCCAATGTCAATTTAATTAAAGTCCAATGGGCTTTCAATTAATTTCTTAAGGCATGAACTTTGGCAACCAAAGCCCAATAAGGAATCACCATTTGCCATAAAATTAATTTTGGCCCATTAGACCCAATTAATTATTTAAAGGCTCATTTATTATATTTGGACTTAACGGAATGGTTTTAGGCCCAATTTGGATCAAATCCAATTGTCCTAAACCAACTTGGCCTAACCAAGCCCATTAGGCCCAAATATATCAATTTTAGCCCAATTCCAAATTAAAGCCTAATTAATTAAATTCCAACATTCCAAATATCACAATTTATTTAATTAAAGTGTATAGCCATACTTAATTAGTTAATTAACATTTCCAAAACACCAATTTAATTAATTAACCATGCTTTATCATATTCATATATGTCCAACACAATTGAAACAAAATCAAGTCATAATCATGCTCTTAAGCTCACGACAATTTAGGCTTTTTATATCCGATTTTGATTTCAATCCAATTAAATCACAAATCAATATACTCATGCATTTTAAACACATCTAATGGTCTAAAATCAAAAATCACCATGAGCTACAAGGGTCCAAGTATTCAGCCATGGCATCAAATTTGGGGAAAATTAATCTAATCATTTTTTCTCAAAATTAATCATGCATAACTCTAAGTTATCATAATCTAAGCATAACCAAACATTCAATTTGAAGAAATCATGCTCAAATCACAAAATCCCCAAAATAAAGTCTATGAACCCTAAAATATTCCATGCTTAAAATTGGCTCTGATACCATTGTTGGGTTCTCCTAGAACATGCCAATGATCTATTAAGCATAAACATGTGTGAATAATCGAAGTAAGATTGCGGAAAATATACTTACTTTGATCGACTATAGGATGTATAGATAACAAAAATTTCCAACATTTGTATGAATGATTTAGCTCCAAGCTTGTTCTTTGAATTCCAAACTCAAGGGGATAGTTTCCCTATCACCTTTGTTGACTCCATTGATGTGCTAGCATGCTTGATTTTGAATCAAAAATCATCAAATGTGAACCCTAGGTTCACGCCACTTTGGAGAGAAAGAGAGGAAGTGGTTCGGCCCTTGGCCAAAAAAAGAGAGAGTGAATGTTATGTTACTTGTTTTGATTTTGTTTTATGTATCTTTGATTTCAAAAATCAAAAATCCATTTACAAAAAGTCAAGTTGGTAAATGTCTTTCACAAATCAACAAAATGTGTAAGACAAGTTACCAAAATCTCTACCAACTTCTATCAACCAAAAAGGTGATAAAGTTGACTAGTGATTTGACTTATGGGCCCCACTTTAAATTCAAAATCCGAGTGGGCCCACTAAACATATTTCGGGCTCGGGTTCATTAATTCCGAATTAACGAATTTTCCGTTGCGACTTAATTAAATCAAATTTAATTAAATAATAATGCCTCGCAAAATTATTACGAAAGTCTCTTACGAATTAATTCTAAATTAATTTGTTCGCCCAAATTAAAATCTAATTTTAATTCCGCGTTGAAATCTAATTTCATTTAATATATCGAATATATTATTTAATCGATTAATTCCAAATTAATCGTTTTCTCTCTACTATTTGAATTTTATTCCAGATAAATTCTTTCCGCAATTAATCTCAGATTAATTTTCCCTCTCTCATAATTAATCCCTGATTAATTCTGTTCGAGTCAAACGTCATCGGTGAATTTTCGGGAAGCGACCCATGAGATCCATGGATATGTTGGCAGTAAATATGGTCATCAGACTATCCAAATACGTGCGTACCCGGTACCACGTTCTTACCGATTTACAAGACATGGTTGGCTTCTAGCAAAGCACCGTGCCTACCCAATTCTCCAGAAATATTCTTTTAAGGAATATGTAATCTTTGTCAGGCGTAGTATACGTAGTATTGCGTATTACGATCCAGTATCGATATCACATGTTAGGCCTAGGTCTGGAATTGTGTCTGCCACATACGAAGCATATATCGGATCTCTGGTACCTAGTCTCTATAATCGGATAATCATGACCTAGTCATATTATCCCGATGACTGCAGTACTTAAGAGTACTAGTTCCGTATCCTGTGTGATCATCATCTCCATATGACTGAAGTGATACTTCCATCTTGACATCACACCCAATATACTACGATTCTCAGTATACCTAGAAGAGGCGTACACTGATTGTATACTGATTGTCGCAAGTATTAGCGATGCAATTCTCAGGTTAAGACCAAATACACATACCCTGATTCGGATTCCCATAGACATATAGTCATACTACCAATGGGATTCTGATGGGTCTATCCAGAGCGAAGCTGTTTCCGTACCATCGGTAAACAGAACCTCCTATTACACTTGCATGAGTATCCAATACCCAAATATATGAGAACTATGCCGTTACGCTTCCATAACACGCACAAGTGTAATACTAGCTTATTCCGCATTATCGATGTCCAGTCTCGATAATACTACGACTAGAGATATTTAATGATTAAACCTTACGTGAATTAATATTGTCTCATATCTTATTAATCTGGTACTAATCATATGAATTTTTATCATTTATATATATATATTCCAGTAATCCAATTACAAATGATAAAAGAACAATTTCCTTTATCACATAGTCAATTTGTACAACTACACCATGTTCTGTATAAATAGTGATGCTATGGGTCATAATTATCTAACATTAACCGATCAAGATATTTGTCGAACTAAATATAGATAAATCATCGTGATTTTTCTCCCAATAATTTAATAGGAAAGTTATGACTTTTAGGCTGAAAGGGAAGAATGCAAATACACACTCTGAACCTCATCTTAAATATTAGGATCTAATTTTAAAATTACAAGTGGCAAACCGGGATCCCTTGAAAGATCATTGCTATTATTGAACTCTTGCTGAAATATTTCTCCATAGCTGTTCAAAGAAAAATAATAACTCTATGAGTATTTCAGCAGCTATCTTCATATTTATGGTATAATCAAAAGAAATTTTATAATTTTTCTTCAACTTAACAATACATAAACATTTATTCTATATCATTTCTTGTAAAATAGTCAAATATAGAGCACCAAGCCACCAAAGAAGCACATGATTCTTGGCAACACACAGAGATCCAAAAATATCAATAAAATATCACATACCAAGTGTTCAACAAGTAAATTCAAATAAAATTTAGACAACATGGTAAATTTTTACAATACTTAATTAAAATGGTTGCAGACATAGCAGTAACAGCTTGAACACGTTTCATAGGCAGAGACCAGCACAAAACTGTGGAGACAGAGCTTTGTTTGGTTTTGAGAGTAAAAGGGCAACTGATTCTTGAAAATTTTGATGCAGTACGAGTTGGAACTGTAGGAAAACAGGCTGAGGCTGAGGCTCTCAACAGCCTGGCCTTTTTGTAGGCATTTTCTCAAACACTTGGTGGGTATAATTTTTTTCCAAAAGTTTATGAGAATTTTCCTTTTGAAATTGGCTCAAAATTACAATAAATTGACATCTTTAGGATTCCTAAATCCATAACTACAACTTTTTATGTTATTTTATTTCAACAAAATAATAATAATAATAAAGCAAAAACCAATTTATATCAATAATAATAATTGTAGGTGCCTAATTTTGGCCCTACTCTATCGCCACACATGAATTATCACGACCCCCTCCCTAGAGCGGACCCAACCCTAGAAAGGGGTCCGTGAACCACTTTAGCTCGAGCACCTATATGTCATGCAACTGAACCAAAAGTTCGCAAAGAAAATAATATTTCCATAAAATAAAATCCAATAAATCTCAAATAAGTATTTACACCAAAAGTGTCTGAAAACATGAAAGTTGTCCTAAATATCATATCTCAAAAGCCAAAAGAAATGTATGGACCAACCCGACAGACGGCTGTGGCAAACGAGTCAAATCCTGGTACTGATACTGCTATTGTTGCGTTGGCGAACTACCTGGGATGTTTGGGAAAGGGGGGGGGGGGGGTGAGCTTAAAGAGCTCAGTAAGTAAAAACACTCATACTTTCAACTGCAGTGGTGGTAATGGCGGATGCTCGGTGGTCATCGACGAACGATCGAACGACGTTAACTCTCGTTCTTGGCTCGTTTCATGACAACCAAAGGTCCGAATTGGGCAAACGAGGTGTCTAACCCGCGTATCTCGACGAGGGGAAGATTCTGGTCCGGAAGGTGTACTGCACGCACGGTGGCGGGTGGGCGCGTGGAGCAGTGACGCGTGGGTGGCGTGTGGGAGCGCGTGCGACGGGTTCAGGTGATCGGACCGGCAGTGTTGGCTTCGTCTCGGTGAGGGGATTCTCCTGGAGTTGTCACTCGCCGAAAAAGATGAACGGACGATGTCGAAATCCCTATTTCTCTCTTCTGCCCACTCTTTCTCTCTCATCTGTAATTTCTCTCTCTACGTTTCTGTTCGTCTCTCTAACTAATCACTGGTTTTCTAGAATAAAGCTTTAATACCCTGGTTATTATTTGTTTCACTCACACTAAGCACATAACAATGAAAAAAATTTAGGTTTAGTTGTTTTTAAATAGAATGGGTAGTTGAGTTTTATAAGGGAAGTGGGTGTGTGGTTACTTATTTTTAGAGGATAAGAATTCAAATAAAAATTAAAAGAAATATATGACAGTTATCACATGAATCTTCTTAGATGCAATACTAGTTGACATAAAAAATCTAGAAGATCTTCGAAACTCCCAGAAAAACTTGGATATTAAGCTGACGAACCAAAGTGATATCAGCCATTTCGAGATGATATCAGCCATTTGAGGGTGATGTCAACTATTTCGGGGTGTTGTCAGTAGGGATGGAAAAATCAGGACCCGGGTCCGGTCAGATCTAGGTCTGGATCCGGAAGCAATTTTGTTACCTCGGGTCCGGTTCCGGATCCGGGTAAATATACTCGGGTCCGGATCCGGATCCGGATACTCGGTTTACTTTTTTTTTTTAATTTTTTAATTTTTTAATTTTTTAATTTTTTAATTGTATTATTTTATATTTATATTTGGATTTTGTCAATTTTATTAGTTTTATTTCAATTCTTTTATAATTTTTAATTATATTATATTCTATTATATATATATATATGCATATATTTTATATTTTTCGTTATTTTTTAATTTTTTAATTTTTTTCCGGACCCATACGAACCCGGGTCCGGATTCGCCCGGGTCCAAATTTTTAAGAACTGGTCCGAATTTTTTAATCCCGGACCCGGATCGTCCAGGTCCGGGTCTTATTTCCATGCATAGTTGTCAGCCATTCAGAGATGATATTAGCTATTCCATAGGGATATCAGTCATTTCAGAGTGATGTCAATCACTCCGATGTACTTTCATTATGGTGTGATGTCAGTCACTCCGAGCAAGTGGGCTTTAATGACAATCCACTCATCTTTACATGTAATCTTTATTTAACATACATAGTGACATGTGTTATGCCACCTAATTTTATATATCAACATGGTATATGATAGATGTTTAGCATGCTTCTCACATGAGTCCATCAATGGACATGTGTTAACACATCCACCTGCAATCCCCTATATAAGCCAATAAGCTTGAAAAAATGGGGTGTAGGAGCGAAGCGAGGTTTACCGCTACGCCTATGATGCCGACTACCACGACACTGTTGGGTTTGCAGCACGTAGAGAGCACGGATAGCCCACGATGGACTAATCATAGTATAAATAAGTCGCCACTATTTAAAGGCACACTACACCACTCGTAAGGTCCAACCTTAAACATGTTTTGGTTCAGAATGGTCTCTTACTAATACAAGTATAATATTTAGGTTCGAAGAGAGGTATCATCATATCTTATAATATTGTAACATGCAACAACAACTTATATAACATACACGACGCATAAATTATTGGGGCACTTGTAGAACCCCTAAGGGTCGGATCGGTGTCCCGCGGAGCAGAAGTGGGTCTAACCCAAGGATATAAGGGATAGGTGTATTTTAAAATATTTCGATGAAAATTACATTCCGATACGATTCCGTATGAAAAAAAAGGACCAAATCGGAGTCTGAAAAACTTTAGAACGGAGAAAATGAATGTAACATCCCAGATTTTCGGGACTGTTTTAGGAGATTCCCAGACTGACGATATAGTCTTGGAATAGAATGATAATGAAGAATAAGTGTTTAAGTGATGGAATATGGATCAGAATAATATGAAATGAATATTCGTCGCGTTGGAAGACGCGTGGGACCAAGAATCAGTTACGTGATTTTTACTATATGCGTATAGTTTACAATTTTGGGCATGAATTTAGAAAAAGAACTCCGATTGAGTTGATTCTTAAACCATCAGACTCGTTTTTCCGAGACGAACAACTTTTGCGTTGAACATATTTCGAGAATCGCATCAAAAGGGCTTCAAAAGTGATGATTTCCGATTTTACCCTTATAAGTGGGGGCATTTTGGTAATTTATGAGTATAGATATTTTGTATTATTATTAATTATTTTTATTACTATTAGCCTAATACAGAAATCAAAAGGAAAAAAAAAAAAAAAAGAGAAGAAGAGACAGAGAGCAGGCGAGAGAGAAGAAAGAAAAAGAAGAAAAAGGGAGAATATAGAGTTTTGGTCCCGATCCGTAGTCCAAACCCGACCGAGCCTTTAAGGAAAAGTGTAGATCTCGTCGAGAGGATCATTTTGGTGGTGGTTTCATCCTGGGAAACTCCCAATTTTTGTAGAGATCTCGGTAAGAAACTTTTTGTGGTTTTTCTTGATTTCCCGTTGATCCGGAACTCCGATCGATGAACCGTCAGCGGCATTAAATCCGGGAAGAGGAGACGAATGATCGACCGTCGGAATTTTCTTCATCGGATCGGAGAGTGGCGCTCACGCGCGCCTCACGTGGCGGCGCGTGAGGCCCACGTGCAAACACAAGGGGAGGCGCGTGGACCCCACGCGCCAGGCAGAATTCTGCCGCCGATTTCCCGCGTCTCCTCCGTGATTTTCAGACCATTCCGAGTAGTAACGGACCTCCGAATCTTAATTTTCGTTAAGTTTACGAGAGCGATCGAACCACGTTTCTCGCATATTCTTTCGTCTATTCTAGTTAGGATTATGTTCCTTATAGTAAATTCTTTTGACTGTTAGGTGATCGTGATACCGTAAGCAGGGACGGTCCTGCTGCCTAGTTCCTTTCTCAGTAGTCAGCTCACCAGGTGCGTGGATAAGCCTGTAACATTGATGTTTTCAAAAGTAAATAGTATGTATGTTTTCTTAAATGAATTTTAAGGTAATGCATTAAATGAGTTTGTTTTCAGAAAGTTTATATATTTTGCTATAAGGTATGGATCGAATATTGATTATGTTGAAATCATGTGTTTGTGATATATGAGAAACTTGCATGATTTGAGATATATGAGCATGTATTTTGGAAATGATTTTTATGTTAGGATGCACCCCGTGTACATATATGTGCCAGATTATTTGCCGTGAGATGAGGTCTCATGTTGCCAGTTTGCTCCGGATGCCAGTTTTGCCGTGGGGAAGCCCCATGTTGCCAGCTTTGCCATATTGTCATGAGGTTGTGCATATAGATGAATAAACAGATTTATCATTACAGAGTATTTTTAGCAGTATGAGTTTTATGAGAAATGAGATTTATGATTTGAGTTTTATGAGGAATGAGATTTACGATTTCAAGTAAATGTTTGAGATATCGATTTACAGCTTATGTATTTATTTATATTATGAAAGACTTGTTCGATCCACTTTGTTACTTGATTATCCACGACACTAAGTTGTGATCCATTGCACTAAGCGTGAGCTTACCCCCCTTTCCTTAATATTTCAGGTTCAGCAGTTTAGTAGATTATCCTGTCCATCTGCTGTTTCGTCATCATTTCCTGTCAGTAGAGAAAGGTTGTGCCAACAGTAGAGTGTCTTTGTTATGTATTTTCTTGGAAGAATTTGTTGTTTAATGTTAGGCATTGAGCCTTTATTTTGTTACTGAGGATGTTGTATTTTCTTCATGGTTATTATGTTGAGTTGGATCATGGAGATCTTATGTTATGATGATATTTTCAGTTTAGATTTTCCTTGTATTTGGAGGTTTAATCCATATTACAGGGGAAACTCTGCCAGTTTCTAGTCTTCGTCCCACCCCTACCCTACCTAAGGGGACGGGTGTGACAATGAAGTTTTAGTGTTCATCAGCCCTTAGAGTCGCGACGCGAAGCCTTGGGAGTCGAGACACTCCAAAGTGCGAGAGTTGAACGTCTCAGTGTCGCGACGTGGAAGAATGGGAGTCGCAACGCTCCTAGATCTGTTGCTCAGTGTCGCGACGCTGGATGGTCAGTGTCGCGACGCTCCCCTAGGCAGTGAGCAATTTCAACCTTCAAATCAATCCTAAACACTTCCAATTTTCTCTTATCATTTCAATACATCTTAAAACTAATTTTAACATCAAAACCAATCATAACACATGTTATACAACTAACATATATATATAATATATATATATATATATATATATATATATATATATTATATATATATATATATATATATATATATTCTAAATACATATATGTATTTGTTTGAATCAAAACACAAACTAATTTAGAATCCCACTATGAAATGTCTCATGAATAATTCTAGTTCACCCAAAGGTGGTCAAGTGATTCTAGAATGGTAGCCATAACTCAAAGCTTTAATTTAGAGTTCCAAACTCTTATTAATTATTTCATGTCCAACATGAACATATTTGACCTAATTAACAAGCATATTGTGTTTATATTTCCAAAGCATCTTAAATTTATTATCATTATTTCAACTTTAAGCTATGTAATCATGCATCCAATACATAATTCATCACTATATGTCTCACTAATGAAGAACATAGCTTAAGAGAAGTTCAAAGTTACCTAGTAAGCTTGATGTAAAGATCCAATCTCATTTTCTTTGTTGAAATGGTTGAAGAACTTCCAAGGTTTGCAAGCTTGACTTCAAGATCCAATCTTAATTTCAATGCTAGCAAACTTCACTCCAAGATCTAATCTTGATTTCTCTTATATGAAATGTTGTAGAGACCTCACAAAACTTCTCTAAATACTTCTCTAACTTAGGGTAATTTCTCCAAGAATTGCTTGTATTTAGTTTTCTTAAACTTAATTAAAACCTTCATAAAGCTTGCTCTTTATAGAAAAACTTAGGTAATTTTAAATTAATAAAAATTCTAATCAACGTTTAAGTGGGCTTAATCTAATTTGTCCAAATATGTATAATTAGGTGTGACTAATCACTTTTGTCTACCACTTTGATTTAATCCAATTAAATCAAGACAAAACTTAATTAATGGATTAGTTACATGTCTTCCACTTTGATTTAATCCAATTAAATCAAGCCAAAAACACCTATAATTACATACTTGTAATTACCATAATATCCTCAAATTGTAGAGATAATTATGAAATTACGACAAATCCCTTGTGTAAAGATTGAATTAATCCAATTAAGCCAATTAGGTCAAAGTAAATAATCAATGTTATCCAATAACACTTGATTATCTTAGTTGATAATTATAATATCGAATATTATCTTTTATCAAAAATAATCGGCTACTTAAGTGCTCAACAAGTACACTTTATATTGGGAATTTCTAAGTTCAGACTCGTTCATCATAAAAACCTAACTAATATGTACGCAATTCGACCACCTCTGAATTTGCGAAGAACACGAACGACCTTTCTGAACTATACAAGTCGAGGTCATTACATATGTTTAACAATCTCTCCGTCCTAGGCTATCCGAGTTGTGCTTAGGAAATATAGAATACACTGTCAAATTTCTGAGACGCACATCTCATGTCGAAATGTCCACGATTCTTTACAACTAATGTGATCCACCCTAGGTAATCGACTTTGGTCAAAGTTTTAAGAATCATGACTTACTTACATGGATAACTAAATCTCTTATGGTACACACGCGGGCCGAAGGATTCTATCTTGATTCGCACTTAATTAACGAGTGCATCGGTCCACACCCAATGAACATCTAGATGTCGGACCATGAAAGGTTTATGACATACATGACATCAAAGTGTGGAAGATCTAACACAAAATCAATGTTATCCTATAGTCAATGGATCACATATGTTACTCGACTCGAGGAGATTCCTATTGATGGTGGTGTGTACTTCTAACTATTAGGAATCACCTTTGAGATATTTAGTATCCGGTCCAACTAATACCCACACGTCTATACGAGCTTCCAAAGCTCATGGTACATTGGGTTTAAACCATTGAGACTCTAATTTTAATATACGACATGTGCTAGTCTTCTAGGTTATAAGAATTCGACTGTATTCCAAAACCAACGACTATGAATATTTACTTTAAGAATAGTTTATATTAGTAATACTTATCACAATGTCGGACCACCTAGTGTCAAGTATTACTACTAGACTATTCTAAAGTCGAGGTCAATCTAAAATACATAATGACAATATCATTAATAAGGTATGAAATGAAAATGTAGTTATTTTATTAATAAAGAATAAAATATACAATACATTATTCGGATTGGCACTCATGTTGATAAGATTTGGCATAATTATGAAGTTTTCAAGGTCGAAATTGATGAAAGATCCAAAATGTGTTATATGTAATTATTAAAGTCAAATCGCAATATATATATATGTGTGTGTGTGTGTGAGACAATCCACACATGCTTGCATGTTTGGTGGAATCAAAATCAATTGCTTTTGATTTTGCAAGAGGTACTCTGCACCCCATTTCAGTAGCCTGCTCCATGATTTTCCTATGAAAATTTATGAAGTTTCAGCTCTTGTGTGTTTTATTTTTCTAAAACCTTCTTGTAATTTCTTTTTCTTTTAATAATAAAATTATGCGTATTTTTATTCAAATTATGAGTAGCTAATTTCGCCCTGCTGGGGTAATGGGTGAATCTTTTAATGTGAAAATCTAGATTAATCTTATTTATATTATAATATATAAATTATAATCTAATGATTAATATTTAATTTAAATATGGATTAATTATTGATAAATTTTGTTACAGACTATATGATTGGTTTGATTTATTTGGCATAATTGAGTACCTAACTGAACTTGTTATGGAAAAAACTATCACCGCCTTTATGACTAGTTTTAAATATTTTGGCATAAGTAATTCCTGATATAAATTAATTGGGTAATAATGATAATTTATATATTATAAAAAAGTAAGATTTCTAAATTTGAAATATTAAAAGTGGATCTCATAGCCCCAATATTTTCAATCACTTCAAACAAATCAAACCTTTTTTTTTTATTTTTTCTCAAATTATTATTTTATTTGACTAAATCTATTCCATGTGGATCGACCCTGAACTCACTGGGTTATTTTATTATTTCGACACTCTTATACTTTGGAGTAAAGAACCACTTTGTGAGCATGTCAATGAACTTACTCCCATTGTTTCTCACTCAGCATACCCAAGCATACTTTTGTTGCCAGTGTATGAGGCGTAACTTTAGTGTAGTGATCCACATGTTTTTTCAACATTAAACCGTATGTGCTCACCATCCCTTCATTACACAGATTTATTGAGCATATTAAAGTTTCCTCATACAAGTATTTCATACAAGAATGACATATAAATCAGTTTTTGTTTGAGTATTTAATGTCTTATTTCAATTTTTGACGGTTTAGGATGCATACATGTCATAATATCATATAATTTTTCATGGGGAGAACATAATTGAATTTGTCCTCACCATAGATGACATCATTCATGAAGACGATAAAAGTGTCATCTAAAGTGAAATATAAATATGGTTATGGGCTTCACTTGTTGTAATTAGGCTTCACACGAGAATCCAAGTACCAGTTATTATATGAGCTATGCTTCCTCGTGTCCAGTAGATGATTGGTCATGCAAATATGGCAAACCCTTCTTAATTAGAGTTTTTCTCCCCATACTTAACTCTCGATGATTCTTAATAAAGGTTTTTGCTTGCAATTAATCATTTTCTTCTTTCTGCCAACCGAACCCCTACTATTACGGAATTATGATATTTATATGGTGAATAGTGTTGAGGTGTCACCTTTTGATTGGCACTATTCACTTGCATGATGTGCACTTAGCAGATGACATGCTCAAATACGAGATTAGATATATTAACTCGTGTAATTATGCATGTAAAATTATATTTTAATATCAAAGTAAATGATTTGTCTTAAAAATCCACTATCTCCCGAGAGATTTAATATTGATATAGAGGTCGACGATTAAGTGGATCTAAAATGGTTATCTGGACCCTGGAATGACATTTTCTCCGGGGTAGGAGCACCCCAAAGGATTTTCCTCTATATTTCGGAGTCATTTACCACTTCAGAGGGATGAGAGATGTCCATCCAGACACTACAAGAAATTACAGTTGTAGCGACGAAATTTAGCGACATAATATTTCGTTTCAAAATTTAGCTATAAAATAGAGATGAAATTGAAACTGATACTGAAATTAGCGAGGAATTTAGGGACAAAAAAATTCCATTCCTAAAAATGACACGAGAAAAATGGTGCGAATTTAACGACGGAATTAGTGACGAAAATTAGACTCATCTCAAATTTCATCGCTAACTAGTTGTGGATTGTTATTCCATTGCTAATTTAAATTAGGAACATAATTTTTTTATCGCTAATTAGAAACAAAATTAATATTTCGTGCTAAATAGAAACATAATCTCTATTCTGTAGCAAATTTTAATTTTAATTTTAATTTTAATTTCTAATTTGTAAAACTATTGTTAATTAGAAACATATTTTTTCTGTCGCTAATTAGAAACGGAATCAATATTTCATCGCTAAATAGAAATGAAATATTTATTATGTCGCTAATTTTAATTTATAATTTGTAAAACTATTATTAATTAGAAATAAAAATTTTACGTTGCTAATCCATAGCTAAATAGAAATGAAATCTCTACTCTGTCGCTAATTTCTAAAATTCTTAATCCCCCAAAGTTTTATTCCTTCAGCGCCACTTTTTTTTTAATAAAAAATAGAGACATATTTTCCATCGCTAAATAGAAATAGAATCAATATTCCGTCCTAAATAAAAACGAAATCTATAATCCGTCGTTAATTTTTAAAATTTTCAATCCCTCCAAAATTTTACTCTTTCGGTTCTGTTTTTTAAAAAATTTAGAGATTGATTTTTCGTCGCTAATCAGTTGTTAAATAGAAACAGAATCTCTATTCCGTCGCTAACTCGTCGAATTTCAAAAAATTTCCTCCTTACAAAAATTTCAAATGCCTTAAAAATTTACAAAACTCTCAGCTTCTCTTTTTTTCTTCCTCTATATATACACCGCAATCTTTTTAACTCCCAACTCCAATACACCATCAAAAAATTTCTTACTCAATTCCATATACCATCAAAAAATTTCATACCTCGACTCTCATTATCAATTACTCATTTTTCTTATCTCCTCTTTTAAATTTTCCTGAAAAACAAACACTAATAAAAAAAAATTGTTTAAGGTGGCGCAAATAGATGGCGGTGTGTTGAAACTTGCGGTGGACATTACGATGTCTTGTGGAATTGAAGATGTACATACTATAATGAAAAAAAATCACTTCTTTAAAATTTTCCACCATTCAAAAATTTTCCAATATCTAAAATTTTAAAATTTCCTTTCTACAATTTAAAAATTTCTCACATCTCTATAATTATAAAATTTCCCTCATTTCTAAAATTTTAAAACATTTCCCTTTCTAAAATTTAAAAGTTTCCCTTATTTATAAAATTTAAAAGTTTCACGTATTTTTAAAATTTTAAATTTCCCGCCTCTATAAAATTTTAAAATTTTCACATTTTTAAAAAATTTTAAAATAAATAGCTACAAAAATTATGTCGCTATTTAGCTATGGAAATTTATTTTGACGCTAAGTAGATACAGAAAGACAATTATTCTATCGCTAATTAGCTATGAAATTTTCGTCGTTATATAGAGACGGAATAAAATTATGTCGCTAATTTTAGCGACGAATGTAATATTTCAATCGCTATTTTTTTGCGACCAACAAAATATAGACGAAATTTTTCGTCGCTAATTTCCCATTAGCGACGGAATAGTTATAGATTTTCCCGTCGCTATTTGACTGTTTTCTTATATTGTGAATGGATTGACTCCGAAGTGCATGGACACCAAAATGCGTTCTGAATTCTCCGATCTTATAGCACAACTCCACTGTGACAGTTCTCGTTCCCCAATTGGGCCAATTTCTGCTTACGGTAGGCCCACTCACAGTATCTTATGGAGGAAGCATTCTTTGTATTTCCGACACGTGTCTTCCATGATATAACCAATTTTGTGCACCTAAAATACTAATAATGAATTTAATTCTTTGTATTAATAAAAAATTATTTTTATTTTTTTATTTTTTAGATTTCAATTTATTTACACTTCAATTTAAAAAAAAAAATCCAAAATCCAGCTAGGGCACTGATCCCCACATACTTACGCCCCTGCTCAATGTCATAACAATTAAAGCATACAGGGGAATAAAGATATTCATAGGATCTGTTAAATAGACGAGTTCTCTGCTGGTTGATCAGGCCAAAAAAGTGACCTCCAAACTTGTTTGGAAATCTGGATCATCAATATATATATTATATATATATATATATAAGTAAAACACAAATTATCAAGACAAAAATAAACAAACTTTAAATTATTTTTTATTATTTATTTTTATCTAAACTAAAACTAAAATTGATAACCCCAATATTGACAGAAATAAATAATTCCCCAATAATGGTACCAAAAACTTAATTGAGTAAAATCTGATATGTATAGAAATTCTACGGAAGCGCACGTGTCATATAAGTAATATAAAAAAATATCGATCACACGATGAATTGTTATTCTCGTCAATTCCCCACGCAATTTGTTTAAATCTCTCTCATCCCTTTATGGTTAATCAACTATTAATAATTGTTAACCTATAACACGAATTTATCTATCAGCCTCTTCTGAGCGTGAAATTACATAATTGTCTTATATAATTAACTATATTCTTATGTCAATTAAATTACGACGAATTCATTAAGCTCGAGTTCTAAATATGAATAAATATGTCGTGTAGGTGTATTCTTATCCCTACACAGAAATCCAGCTAATGAACTGCATCATGTGTTGAATTACCTAGCTCTAAACATATCAATCCATCATCTAATTTCTTTATGATTTCTCTGTCAAAAATACATAATTCCTTTTACAAATTTATGGTTCCCCAATCAACCCTAGGCTAAGTTATGAGAAGTATGAAGAACAAGATAAATCAAACAATCACAAATAGAAAGAGAAATTAAATCTATTAAAACTATAAATTGGATTCCATTGAAATTATAGGACAAAAGTTTATAGCATGAAAATAAAACTTCCCAAAAATAAAGAGTATGGATAGAGATAACAAAAGTTTGAAGGTTGTCAATTCCGAAGTTTCAATTTTCATTTTCCTCTCCTTGACTCTTGATAGTAAACGCCCTTGATCTTCTCTTGTGCTTTGGGAACGATTTTGGCCTCCAAATAAGGACAATATTCTCTCAAATTTCGTTTTCTTCAATCATAAAATGAAGCTTCCTTTAAATAAAGCTTCTAAAATGGCCAAAATTACAGTGAATTCGTCGACCAGATTGTTCATGTATGGCGCTGCAGTGCTGGATTGGATAATATATTACTGGTATAATAACATCAAAATCCCTTTCTTCTTCTAATCCACTTCCGGAAATAGAAAGGACATCGACTACCAAAAAAATCAGAAAATGTTATGAAAAAAATCCGATTCGTGCGGACGAAGAAGGGATTTTTTGGTTAGACGCATGGAATTAGCTAAGCATTTTCTCTTCTGTAGATTTTGTATTTAGTATTCACATGGGTAATACATGACATAATCAATGTACCAATCTTGTGCCTGGCACAGGGGGCAAGTATCCTCTTTATTCCTGCTCTCCTAATTCATCTATGCATAAATTTTTATTCTAGTATCTTTTTCTTCAGAAACAGATTATTTGTGTTAAAGATCTGGAGCTTTACATTGTTGCTTTACTCTTAGACCCAAAAATTCCTAGTCTGTTTACTGCTGTAGGGACAAATGATGGTTGATAAAAGAGAGATGAGTAGTATCATGCAATTATCAAGGTTACCCTTTGTTGACGGCTGATTTTGGTCTCAGGGGCAATATGAGAATATCACTCCCGAGAGTAATCCTCCCTCAATAGTGAATTTGTTTGGTTATGGGGGACCAAAAGCAAATTTAGCAAAAGACAGAAAAATACGCCAATCGACAAAGAGGTTTAACGTGGTTCGGCGGATCTTGGTCCGACCTACGTCCACGGGCACAAACAGGATGATACTTTTTATTACTGAAATATGCTTCTCGGATCTTTTTTGTGTTTACAAGTCAGAGCTTGATGATTCTGATGCCCACTTTTAACCTTCAACTTGTTCTCTCTCCTTTTACCTATGCTCTACCCTCATATTTATAATAGTGTAGAAATCATATTCCTATTTGTACAAGAATTTCCTAGTTGAAACAATTTCATTCCCATAAGGATTCCTAGTCAAAACTGTTCCCTTTTCCCATAAGGATTCCTAATCAAAAACTACATTTACTTCATTTATCCTATTAGGATATTAACTCACCAGTTTTCCTCATGAAAATAGGATAACTTGTCATCTTATCCACAATGATAGGGTGTTATCTTCTGGAGCACGCCTCGCTATATGGTCGGTCTTCATGAGGTCGGTCACAATAGTTTTTTGTACTGAGAGTGCTGCTGTTGACCTGATAATTGCCCGGTCATCCAATCTTTAAGTGGTCGGGTTAACGATCTTAAGTGCTCGGCCCCTGACTCATGTGGTCGGGTCGGTATTAATGATCCGGACCAATAAGGGAATTACCCTTTTACCCCTGTCGTGCTGCTTAAATGACATAGTGCCCGGAAAACACCATCAACATCTGTCCCCTAGTTCTCGGTTCCAACGAGTATACAAGTTGGTGCCGGGAACTATAAAAAGATGGTGTGCTGATCGCCTTGCTGGTGGTCGCTCCAGAAATCACAGAGAAAAACGCATTGGCTGCAAATCTGGTCATTCCTGCCACCTTCATGTGCTCAGTCAACGAGGATCCCGATATCTACCCGTGGAGAAAATGTTTTGCCCTTATGCTGATGATGATCGACTCGGTGGGACGTAACCCGATCCCGAGCTGAGAAGAACATTTGGCTCTGGGGGAATGTTACCTCCCCAGACCAATAGAGGGCCGACCATGGGGAAGATGCTCTGATCTCATGCCGATGATAAGTTTCTCGGTGGGACGTATCCCGACCCTGAGCTGAAGAAAGACTTGGCTCTGGGGGAATATTACATCCCCAGTCCAAAGAAGCCGACTCGGTGGGACGTAACCCGACCCCGAGCTAAAAGAAAGACTTGGCTTTGGGGGAATGTTACATCCCCAGTCCAAAGAAGCCGACTCGGTGGGACGTAACCCGACCCCGAGCTGAGAAAGACTTGGCTCTGGGGGAATATTACATCCCCAGTCCAAAGAAACCAACTCGATGGGACGTAACCCGACCCCGAGCTGAGAAAGACTTGGCTCTGGGGAATATTACATCCCCAGTCCAAAGAAGCCGACTCGGTGGGACGTAACCCGACCCCGAGCTGAGAAAGACTTGGCTCTGGGGAATATTACATCCCCAGTCCAAAGAAGCCGACTCGGTGGGACGTAACCCGACCCCGAGCTGAGAAAGACTTGGCCCTGGGGGAATGTTACATCCCCAGTCCAAAGAAGCCGACTCGGTGGGACGTAACCCGACCCCGAGCTGAGAAAGACTTGGCTCTGGGGGAATATTACATCCCCAGTCCAAAGAAGCTGACTCGGTGGTGGGACGTAACCCGACCCCGAGCTGAATAAACCATAAGGCATCGGGGGAACAAAATCCAGCCCTGAGTCGAATAACCAAGCGGCATCGGCGGAACGAAATCCAGCCCCGAGCCGAATAAACAAGTGGCCTCGGCGGAACGAAATCCAGCCCCGAGCAGAATAAACAAGTGGCCTCGGCGGAACGAAATCCAGCCCCGAGCCGAATAAACAAGTGGCCTCGGCGGAACGAAATCCAGCCCCGAGCAGAATAAACAAGTGGACTCGGCGGAACGAAATCCAGCCCCGAGCCGAAATAAAAATCGATCTCGGCGGTACAAGAGCATACCCGAGCCGGAAAGAAACATCGGTCTCGGCGGTACAAAATCAGACCATAGCCGGAAAGAAACATCGGTCTCGGCGGTACAAGAGCAGACCCGAGCCGGAAAGAAACATCGGTCTCGGCGGTACAAGAGCAGACCCGAGCCGGAAAGAAGCATCGGTCTCGACGGTACAAGAGCAGACCCGAGCCGGAAAGAAACATCGGTCTCGGCGGTACAAGAGCAGACCCGAGCCGGAAAGAAACATCGGTCTCGGCGATACAAGAGCAGACCCGAGCCGGAAAGAAACATCGGTCTCGGCGGTACAAAATCAGACCATAGCCGGAAAGAAACATCGGTCTCGGCGGTACAAGAGCAGACCCGAGCCGGAAAGAAACATCGGTCTCGGCGGTACAAAATCAGACCATAGCCGGAAAGAAACATCGGTCTCGGCGGTACAAGAGCATACCCGAGCCGGAAAGAAACATCGGTCTCGGCGGTACAAGAGCAGACCCGAGCCGGAAAGAAGCATCGGTCTCGGCGGTACAAGAGCAGACCCGAGCCGGAAAGAAACATCGGTCTCGGCGGTACAAGAGCAGACCCGAGCCGGAAAGAAACATCGGTCTCGGCGGTACAAGAGCAGACCCGAGCCGGAAAGAAACATCGGTCTCGGCGGTACAAGAGCAGACCCGAGCCGTAAAACATATATCAACAAAACGGACTCGGCGGTACAAGAGCAGACCCGAGCCGTAAAACAAATATCAAAATCATTGTGTGAGCCATAACAAAAAAAGCATAATCAAATGTCAACCTAGGACAGAAAAAGGTCTTACTCACCTTTTTGGGATCCGTTGCCTTCCGCTTTTTCGCCTCTTCCCCGACTGGCTCCAGCTTCAAGCCCCTCATTATTCGTCTCTTCCATCCTCTCCAGTTTGTCCATCATGGATTTTAGAAGGATTTGATTTTCCTCCCTATCTTTCCTCATATTTTCCTCCATCTTCTTCATCCAATCTGCTGTTGAACTCCTTGACGATCGGTGATTTCCATCTTCTGCCATCGTTTTACCACGCGAGCTGCTTTTTGTTGGAGCTCCCCACAGACGGCGCCAACTGTTGACGGCTGATTTTGGTCTCAGGGGCAATATGGGAATATCACTCCCGAGAGTAATCCTCCCTCAATAGTGAATTTGTTTGGTTATGGGGGACCAAAAGCAAATTTAGCAAAAGACAGAAAAATACGCCAATCGACAAAGAGGTTTAATGTGGTTCGGCGGATCTTGGTCCGACCTACGTCCACGGGCACAAACAGGATGATACTTTTTATTACTGAAATATGCTTCTCGGATCTTTTTTGTGTTTACAAGTCAGAGCTTGATGATTCTGATGCCCACTTTTAACCTTCAACTTGTTCTCTCCTTTTACCTATGCTCTACCCTCCTATTTATAATAGTGTAGAAATCATATTCCTATTTGTACAAGAATTTCCTAGTTGAAACAATTTCATTTCCCATAAGGATTCCTAGTCAAAACTGTTCCCTTTTCCCATAAGGATTCCTAATCAAAAACTACATTTACTTCATTTATCCTATTAGGATATTAACTCACCAGTTTTCCTCATGAAAATAGGATAACTTGTCATCTTATCCACAATGATAGGGTGTTATCTTCTGGAGCACGCCTCGCTATATGGTCGGTCTTCATGAGGTCGGTCACAATAGTTTTTTGTACTGAGAGTGCTGATGTCGACCTGATAATTGCCCGGTCATCCAATCTTTAAGTGGTCGGGTTAACGATCTTAAGTGCTCGGCCCATGACTCATGTGGTCGGATCGGTATTAATGATCCGGACCAATAAGGGAATTACCCTTTTACCCCTGTCGTGCTGCTTAAATGACATAGTGCCCGGAAAACACCATCAACACCCTTATTAATGTGGCAACAAGTAAAACATCACATGAAATCTATTGTTGACATAAGACTGTTTACTTTTGTAGTAGGCTTAATATGTTATACATATTAAGAGAGATGAGCAACCAAACTTGTGTAGTTGGGGCTAATGAGCTAGCTGGTACTTTTGATCTTGTGATGCTATATTTTTCACCACATGCCTACTTTATCAGTTTTGTTAGGGACATTTGGGAATGAAATCTATTGTTGTCTTTCATGTGGCTTTAAACTTGATAGGAATAGAAACCATGTTCATCTATAAGGTATCAATTCAAGAACCAAGGATAAATATAGGTTACAGAACTAAATCTTTGATCATAATTAAATCTCTCCCTCTGGTATTCTTTTCTGCTAATCTACATTAGCATCATTGATGTTGACGTTGGTGTTGATAGCGATTTTATATACCATGCAAACACACGTTTATAGTTATCGAAATTGTTACTGATGCTAAATATTAAATTGTCTCCACTCCAACCTTATTTAAATTAGCAATTATGAAAGCAATAACTATTAACTAAGTAAACTAAAGTAAATAGTATTCAAACACGCAAATGTAATAAGATATATAAGAAAATCATAAGGTCAAAATTTCTCCATAGTATTCCCTTAAATCTCTCTGCTATCTCTATAACTGACCAACCATAATGAATTGTTCACATAGAAACGAAATTATTTATAAGCATCTTTCGATGATCAGATAGACACACATTTATAAATCAATTAACTATAATCAATTTAATAATAATTCATTAAGATCAAGTCATTAAACGATTACATAAGCTATGTAGGTATATTCCTATCATATATAGAAATTCATCCATCAATCATATCAATGAATAAGATCATATGATATTTTACCCTAAATATTAACTCTGTTTTCCAATTTCGTTGATGTTACAAATCAAATCTCTTGGTTATTAATCAATAGAAAGCATTAAGCATGTCATAAAATAAACAATCTGTTGGGGTTTTTAGTGGTATTACCGGGTAACACAGCGAAACGAGGAAAATCATAATTTTCCGATTTCAAATATTTTTCTCGGGTAATTAATTACTCAATATTTAAAATCTGAAATTTTTACCCAAGAATCAAATTTCTTCTTCATAATTACCAAATTACTATAATACTTTACAATTTGTTCATTTTGGTCCTCAAATTGTCAAATATAATTTTAAGTGATTTCAAATTAATACCAAGATGTATTTAATATGTCCAATATATGAAAACACAAATTGCAACAAAAAATCTACAAAATGCCAAAATTACCGAGAAGAAGGCCTTGAAGTTTTCCAACTTGTGCAATTTAGTCCAATCTTATTCAAAACAAGTCAAGATGAAATTCAATCATCACCAAATTTAATATACATTATATATATATATATATATATATATATATATATATATATATATATATATATATTATTACACAACACATATATGAAAAGCCCCAAATTTGAAAAGGGTTAAGAACCCTAATTTTATAAATTCTTCATTTGAATAAATTACACCAAATTAAATAAATTCAACACTTTAATTCAATTTTCACAACACCAAACAAGTCTCACCACTTTGAAATAACACAAGAATAATTCTTGGTCACCAATGAGTGGACTAACAACTCTAGAATGGCAAATTGATTATAAAATAATCAAAAGAAAGCTTATAAACACATTTCAATCTAACTTGGTTAATCATACATGCAAACATCTTTCAAACAAGTTCCCAACCATTTAACTACAAACTAAAAGAGTAGAGAAAATTCTAAGCAACACATGTTGAAGCCTAGAAATTTAAAAATAATTTTCTAGTTGAAAAAGTTTAGAAAAACTTACAAAATTCCCAACTTTGCTTAGGTTTTTCCTTTTGTTCTTCAACTTTCTCTCAAACTTTTCTTTGTCATATTTTGGTGGCTTAACCTCATATGAAAGAAAAATGAAACAAAATAATTTATACTTTTATTTTGCCCTTAGCCGAATTTTTGGAAGCCAAAAATAAATATCTAGATATTTTTATTTCAATTAATTAAATGATAAATGACATATTAAACTTTTGGTATTTCATCATTAAACCATTTAATGAAATCCACCAAGTGTTTCCATTCATTTAAGGCCATTTACAAAATTTAATCATGACATAAGATATTTATTATTTAATTAATTTAACCATTTAACATTTAGACAATTAAATAATTAAATACAAATATCTTAAACATATGTATTATATTTACATTAAATAATCAAAATACATATATTAATGATATATGTCAAAAGTCACAATTTGACATTTAATTAATGTGTATTTAATAAAATCAAATATTAAATACAAATACACATTAATTAGGAAATGACCAAAAGATCCAAACTACATGTATTTTCATTTAACCGTTAAAAACGACTTTTAAATAATCAGTATTATTCATAAAAGTTGCTCTAATGCTCTACGAGTATATTTCATTAGTGAGACTCTCTAGGTTCAAGCATATGCATCACGAAATCCAATTTATATCCATAATCTCCCCACCCATAAATTATAACGAACACGGATAAACTCTCTGAACCATACAGGTCGAGATCATTGCATACGTATAATCCCTCCGTCACAGATATCCAGATTATTCCAGATATATAGATATAAACGTCAAATCTCTATAGATATAATCACGTCGACGTTTCTACTAGCAATCTCTTAATAACACTTAGAACTAATTTCTACAGTGTATCACAGGCCCATAGATTTAACAGATTATCAATTCCATATTGAATACCTATGTTCTGTACACAGAACTGACGGATCCTTTCTTGACACACATATGATATCATGAGCATCAGTCCACACCCAACGAATAGGCAGAGGTATTATCTATATAGATCGGTGACGTGACTGCCATCTAAGTGTGGATGATAACTCATATATCCACAGTGATATCTCAAGTCAAAGAATCAATATGCTCACTCAACCCGAGAGATTCTTATTGACGTTGGTGTACCATCCATTAAGAATCTATGGTGAGTCGTTCAATGTTTATCCGCTATAAATACCTACACGTCTATACGAGTATCCAAGACTCATGGTTCATTGAGAAACCATTGGAATCCAAGATTCCAATATACGACATGTACCAGTCTCAACAAGTTTACTTTACTGATCAAGTGGTGTAAACCTTGATCAGGAACTGTCTAAGAATGACAACGTCATGATACAACTCAATGTTAGTTGCGATGCTTTTGCAACAATATCATAACTAATCATTCTAAGGTTTTTTACGTCTTTACCATATATAAAGAAATGTTATATAATAGAAACTATTTATTTTATTCATAATAAAATGTTACATAAGTATTTACAGGGAAATACATAAAAAAAATTGGCGCTCTGAGCACCAACCCTAATAAATTCTCCCACTTGCTCTTGTGCCAATATCGATTGTATCTAATACCCATCAAATCCACATGTTTATCAAATAACTTTGGAGGAATAGCCTTGGTAAGCGGGTCTACTACATTATTTTCACTCGGTACCTTGCACACGACAATGTCCCCTCGCGACACAATCTCTTGAATAATGTGCTACTTTAGTTCCACATATTTCGACTTCTGATGCGCCCTTGGTTCCTTTATTTGCGCAATGGCTCCAGTATTATCACAGTATAACAGAATCAGATTCTCGATACTTAAGACTACTCTCAATTCTGTGATAAAATTCCTAACCCATACAGCTTCCTTTGCAGCTTCTGAAGCTGTAATATATTCCGCCTCTGTGGTGGAATCAGTTGTTGACCCCTGTTTGGAACTCTTCCAACAAACTGCACCTCCATTAAGGATAAACACGAATCCTGATGTAGACTTTCTATCATCAGGATTCGATTGGAAATCGGAATCTGTATACCCATTAACTTGCAGTTCATTTCCTCCATATATAATCAACTTATCCTTAGTACCTTTAAGATACTTGATGATATGTTTAATGGCCATCCAATGGTCATTACCTGGATTGGATTGATGTCTGCTTATCACACTAACTGCGAAGCTGATATCAGGCCTCGTACATAACATGGCATACATGATGCTGCCCAAACACGAAGTATAAGGCTGATTAGATATTCTAATATTCTTATCTTCTGTTTGTGGACACATCTTCTTTGAAAGATGTAAGCCATGTCTGTATGATATATTTGTTGTCTTACAGTTACCAAAATTATACCGTTCTAAGTTCTTATCTATGTACGTTGATTGGGATAACCCAATAAGCTTCATTTATCTATCTCTATAGAGTCTTATGCCTAAGACATAAGAAACTTTACTCAGGTCCTTCATGGAGAAATTCTTACGGAGGTAAGCTTTGACGCCTTGCATCATCCCGATATCATTCCCAATGATCAGGATGTCGTCAACATAGAGATTAAAAATACCATCATACTCCCACTGGCCTTCTTATACACAGAGAATTCTTCTGAATTCTTAAGAAAACCAGACAATTTGATTATCTCGTTGAATCGAAGATTCCAACTTCGTGAAGCTTGTTTAAGTCCATAAATGGACTTCTTAAGCTTGCATACCATGCCCGAGTTCTCGCTGGATACAAAACCCTCCGGCTAATCCATATAGATTTCTTCATCAAGAAATCAATTTAGAAAAGTTGTTTTGACATCCATTTGCCAAATCTCGTAATCATGGTAAGCGGTAATATACAATAAAATCCTTATAGACTTTAGCATCGCAACTGGCGAAAAAGTTTCATCGTAGTCGATACTAGGTCACTGCGAGTAACCTTTAGCTATCAGTCGGGCCTTAAAGGTTTCAACCTTTCCGTCAGGCCCACGCTTCCTTTTGTAAATCCATTTACAACTGATAGGAACAATTCCTTCAGAAAGCGAAACCAAGTTCCAAACTTGATTCTCATGCATTGAGTCTAACTCGGATTTCATGGCGTCTTGCCACTTCACGGAGTCGATGTCCAACATCGATTCTCTATAGGTAAAAAGGTCAGTCTCTTCAACTAAGAGAACATCGAGACTCTTTTCTTGTATCAAATACAAGCATTCAGAAGGTCTAGATACTCTTTGTGACATATGGAGTGTGTGTGTTGAAGGTTCTTCATCTTCTTTAACTTCATGTTCCTCTATTGGTTCATTGGTATCATGTTGTACTTCATCAAGTTCAACTTGTCTATGATCACCACCTTCAGACAAAAATAATATCTCTAGAAATTTTACGAAGCGAGCTACAAACACATTTCGATGCTCGGTTACATAGAACAAATATCCTTTCGTATTTGAAGGATATCCAACAAACCTAAACTTTTACCCTCGAGGTAAAAGCTTATTCTGCTGAGCCATCCTGACGTATGCAGGACAGCCCCAAATCTTAACATAACTAAGATTTGGTTTCCTACCGGTCCATATCTCATACGGAGTCGTAGGAACAGCTTTGGAAGGAATCTTATTCAGGAGATGAGCGGCAGTTAAAAGAGCATAACCACATAAGAATAGGGAAAATCTGTATAATTCAACATCGATCGGACCATATCCAATAATGTCTGATTTCTCCTCTCTGACACTTTATTGTGCTGTGGAGTACCCGGAGGAGTATATTGAGCGAGAATTTCATTCTCCTTTGAATAATCAGTGAACTCTCCACTCATATATTCACCGCCTCGATCAGATCGAAAGCATTCAATATATTGATCAGTCTGTTTTTCTACTTCGTTCCGTAATTCTTTGAACTATTCAAATGTTTCATATTTATGTTTCATCAGATAAGCATAACCATACTGTGACACATCATCGGTAAAGGTGATGATGAATGAAAAACCAATGTGTGCAGTCTAACTCATAGGACCACATACATAAGAATGTACAAGTTCTAATAAGTCAGTGGCTCGGTGTCCAACACCCGAAAATGAGGCTTTGGTCATTTTACCCCCCGAATACAAGATTCACGGATTGGATAAGGTTCAATGGTGAGATCATATATCAAACCATTCCTAACTAACTGGGTTAGGCGTTAACGCCTAGATGACCCAACCTCATGTGCCATAGTTCAGTATTATTTATATCAGATAATTTACGTTTATTAAATCCAGTATTAAAGATATCTTGTGAGGTACGCAATATGTAATGACCATGCTCATTTGGACAACAAAGAATCTGAATATTATTTCTATCATATAAATACAAAGAACGATTCTTAATATTTACATTATATCCTTCAATATATCATACAAAAAGTGACATAATATTCCTCACACATCCTGACATAAAATAGCAGTCATTCAATAAAAGTCTCCCACTGGGTAGGGGAATCTCGTATAAGCCCACTGCAACCGCATCCAGATATTCGCCACTCCCAAATCGCAACTGCATCTCCCCAGATTTCAGCTATCTACTTTCCGTCAGCATCTGCAACGAATTGCAAATGTGAATAGTACAAGCAGAATCTAAAATCCAATTAAATGTCATAGCTTCACAAGCCAATGAGATATCAATAATAGGAAAAATAAAAGTACCTAATGTCGATGTTCTTTCCTTCCTGATCTGGGCAAGGTAGTCTGGACAGTTCCTCTTCCAGTGCCCGACCTTCTGGCAGTGATGGCATTTATCTTCAGAAACTCTCTTGGGCTTCGCTACCTTAGCCTGCAGAGGAACATTGAAACCTTTCTTGAAACTTCACCAGTGACTCATAGGTTTTTGGTCCTGGTCGTTTCTTGTTGTGACAGCTTTGGCACGTTCACAAGGAGGCGTACCAAGGTTAAACTTGTCAATGATAAATTCAAGATACTTGCATAACCCTGACAGCTTGGGCACATTCAGGATTCCGCTTTCGCTTGAATTCACCTAATATCATAATATATCCGGTACAGATAAATTCATACCGGCTATATCCTCACAGCTTTGGCACGTTCTCGGATATAGTTGTAGATTATTTATCCATAAGCGGTATTGAGAAGACGAACCAAGTAATAAGCATCAAATACATATTAAATATAAAACCTTATTTTCAAATAGGGATTTTCCGCAAAAGATGGTTTTACTTTATTTAATCAAATAAAATAAACACATGCATGCATAAAGTAAAGATTAAATTAAACATTGAATTTAAAGACATAATCATATCGAGTGTTCAGAATCAGACTCGCTCTGATACCATTTTTGTTGGGGTTTTTAGGGGTATTACCGGGTAACGCAGCGGAACGCGAAAAATCATAATTTTTCGATTTCAAAAATTTTTCTCAGGTAATTAAAATAAACTTAATTATTTTAATTACTCAATACTCAAAATCTGAAATTTTTACTCAAGAAATCAAATTTCTTCATAATTGTCGAATTGCCCCAATACTTTGCATTTTGTTCATTTTCGTCCTCAATTTATCAAATATAATTTTAAGTGATTCCAAATCAATACCAATATGTATTTAACATGTCCAATACATGAAAATATAAACTGCAACAAAAAATCCACAAAATGCTAAAATTACCGAGAAGGCCTTGAAGTTTTCCAACTTGTGCAATTTAGTCCAATCTTGATAAAAACAAGTCAATATGAAATCCAATCATCACCAAATTTAATATATATATATATATATATATATATATATATATATATATATATAATATATATATATTATATATATATATATATATATATATATAGATATATATATATATATATATATATATATATATCATTACTCAACACATATATAAAAAGTCCCAAATTTGGAAAGGGTTAAGAACCCTAATTTTATAAATTCTTCATTTGAACAAATTACACCAAATTAAATAAATTCAACACTTTAATTCAATTTTCACAACATCAAACAAGTCTCACCACTTTAGAAATAATGAGAATAATTCTAGGTCATCAAGTCTCACCATTTATTCGGTAAAGTAAATAATTTAGAACGGTGCTTTATGAATTTAATCACTTAAGTATTGGATGCTCAATCCGTATGGTAAAGGATGGTTTGATACTAGATCACACCACACATCCTTATCCATTTAATGAATATTATATTCAGGAAAGTGATTAAGATCTCGTTTAACCAATGATTGTCATTGGACCACCAAATTTATTTAACTAATACATTGGATGTATGTAGTTTTATAAATAATAATTGCTTAAGGTAGTTTTCTTTATTTCGTAACTTAGTTGATGAATTGTCATAACTTAGTTACGTGCTTCTGAAGGAACACATATTGAAAGTCTTGAAAGTATCAAGTACTTTCAATCCGTTCTGATGAAACGTAGATTGAACATTTTTGACTTGTTCAAATATATTCAATCTAAAGGTTTTAGAGAATTCTATCCTCAAAATTCATAACATGTCTTTGAACTGTTCAAAGATCTTTGATACGATCAAATGTATGAATTTAAAGCAATTAGTTCTAAGGTTATTTAGTGAATATGATTCATATTCATTATTGTTCTTCCATGATTCCATCTTGATGGAATTGAGTAGTGGGAGCAATCGAATCTTATATGATTTGATTCTTCTGATATTGAAAGTTACCGAATTAGTTTCAATACTCTTGGGGTTATACTCCAGTAACACTAATTCATCTCTTTAATTAATGTTCCATTATTTTCTACAATTGCATATATGATATGTATAGGTAGAAAATTTGAATCTTGAAAAGATTGAGATTTCAATCTTTCTTTTATATAATAGTTATATAATGGAAATTACTTACACCTCGGAGGTATAAGTAAAAGTTTATCGTTTATTCTGTTTAATAGAATATTGTATTCTATTTAATAGAATATCTTTCCTACGATTCTAAGTAATAAAATCATTTTTATTACTTGGTGTGTAACATCAGATGTTAACTATTGTAGAAAAGACTTGACTTATTGAAGTCAAATGTGAGAATGATAAATTATAAATGGAACTATGTAATTAATAAGATGAAACAACCCTTATACATCTTCCGTGCAAGTCCAATAGGATAACAGAATCATTCACGAGTATTTGATACTTAATGGTTCCGTTGTTTTCTTATTGAAGAAAAATTATCCTATGACTTTTAATGGAAGCGATATTTGATATCGATTCTGGAAGTTCACCATTGAACCTTAGATCTAAGATTGTTCATAGCTTACTATGATCAAGTTTTGAACTTGATTACGCTTTCATTATGAATTAGTTCATGATATGTGCTAATTGTTTGCACAACGGAAGTAATGTGAGCTTATTAAAGGTTTGACCTTTATAGTATGACAGTGAGAAAAGTTATACTCAGCAATCTATTGTAGATTCTGAGAAAACTTATCTCTAGTCACACTAAATGAACAATTAAAGATATATTGGTTAATGTTGATAATAAACTGTATATTTTAGCTAAAGAATGCAAAGTGGCGTTTTTGGATGACTTATTCAGATAAGAGATCAGTTGTGATTTCCTTATTTGAAGAGTTCATTCTGAAATGGCCCTAGAGTTTGTGTTCTGCTGAGATCGCAGTTTAGTGTGCTAGCTTACAGAGCCTATTATAGACTCGGATAAGTCTTCCAGAAATATGTGTTCTCTATTTTTGATATCGTCAGATTGTCTGATCTTGTCAAAGTATAGAGAATACATATGTGATTAGAAGGGTTAGTGGGAGCGTACAAATTACTTTCTATTGTTATATATCCTAACCGACATTATCATTATTATTGTAATAATGAGATGTTTGTGAGGTAAAAGATTTACCTAAGTCTTCTTTACTCTGTGATGTCAGTGGGAGTAGTCTTTGTTATATTTGATATAAAGTTTTATATAAGATATAAAACTAAAAGACTTGTGAGATACTCCTATTAGTCGTGCATTAGATATGATCTAATGAAGGACATAACAAGGCTATCTGTATGACAGTTAGTATAACTGTTTGACAGTTATTGTGTGTCTTATACATAGTATTCATCTTTCGTAAATGATGATTCCTTTTTCGAAAGAGATATTGATTAGAATGTCTAAACAATATTATGTATCATTTGATGATGACATAGTGAATACTTTATTATGTGCGATTATCGATGTCGATTTAATCGTAATTGTTACGAGTTATTTTGACATCCTATAGACCATATGATGGATCTTGAAACACTTTCTTTGTGATCTTTGAGATATTAAGAACGAGTTTCTAATTCATGGAGAATATAGTCTGCAACCATTAGGGTCATATTAGTTTTAAGACTAATTATGACGTTAGACAGTCTACGTCATAAAGAGTCACAAAAGATGCAGTGGGAGTGTCACGAAGGATTCTACTAACTGAGTAGAGTTAGATGCAACTTATGAAGTATTGACTTATGAAGTTGCATAGTGACCTTATAAAATAGAAGTTTTGAATTGTTATTGTGCTTGCGGTTGTCTTCATAGTATTTTGGATTTGATCCTTAAATACTTGGACAACTCAGTAGCTGTAGCACAATACTGATGTAGCATCAGAGTCATATTAATGTATAATATAGATTCTACAAAATATGAATGATGCTGACTATGGGAAACGATGGAGTTTGTTTGACAAACTCAATATGTCATAGCGGACTTGTTTTTGTTGCCTACCTCTTAAGTACTGGTGAGCTTTTGAGGGCCATGTGCATACGATGCACATTGAGATGAGTATATGATACCGTGGATTGGCACTAGAGCAAGTGGGAGAAATTGTTGGGGTTGGTGCTTAGAGCGCCAATCCGGACCGTATTTATGTCTGATTCATGAATACGAACGTCCCCTTATTCCATAATATTACTTATTTATGGTTGCACCTCTTGTTCTTACATACGTATTCGATCTGATTACGATTAGATTGAAACTAAATGTGGTTTAGTGATATGTATATATTAGACAAAGGCCCGATAATATATAATGCAGTACACAGTTACAAAGTTAGTTTGTAATTGACATTGGGAAGTGTCACTGCTTATATGTATATTATCAAACATAGTTCCTGGTCAAGATTTGCTAACACGGGTCGGTTAGTCAAATCCGTTGAGACCAGTACATGTCGTATATCGAGACTTGGTCCGATGGTTTATCCCAATGAACCATGAGTCTAGGGAGACTCGTATAGACGTGTAGGTGTTTATAGTGGATAAACACTGAACGGCTCACCGAAGATTCTTAATGGATGGTACGCCAACGTCAATAAGAATCTTCTCGGGTTGAGTAGCATAGTGGTCCTTCGACTTGAGACACCACTGTGGATGTATGAGACATCCTCCACACTTAGATGGCAGTCACGTCACCGATCTATTTAGATCAGACCTCCGCCTGTTCGTTGGGTGTGGATCGATCCTCAGGATATCATGTGTGTGTCAAGATAGGATCCGTCAGTTCTGTGTACAGAGCATAGGTAGTCCATATATTATTAGCAGTCTGTTAAATCTGTGGCCACAGTATACATCGGAAGTAAGTTCCGAGTGTTATTTAGAGATTGCTAATAGATACGTCGACGAGATAATACCTATAGAGATTTGACGTTTACATCTATATCTCTGGGATTATCTGGATACCTGTGACGGATGGATTATACGTATGCAATGACCTCGACCTGTATGATTCAGCTAGTTTATCCGTGATCGTCATAATCTACGGGTGGATAGATTATGTACATGAAATTGGATTTCGTGACGGATATACTGAATCTAGAGAGTCTCAATAATGAAACATACTCGTAGAGCACTAGGGCAACTTTTGTGAATAATGATGATTATTTACAAATCGTTTAAACGTTAACGAAAAATACATGCGAACGGGCCGAACCGTCATTTCCTAATTAATGTGTATTTGTATTTAATATATGATATTATTAAATACACATTAATAAATAGTCAAATAAAGGTATTTGACATATATCATCATATATGTATTGAGATATTTAAAGTAAATATAATACATATATTGATATATTTGTATTTAATTAATATTTAATTATTTAATTGTTAAATGATTAATATAATTAAAATATAAATATATCACCAAATGATAAAGTTAGGAAATGATTATAAGTGTAAATGTTTGACTTTACATTAAAGGTAAAGGTTGTCAAATTGAATTTGACTTCCTTGGATATTTATTTTAATTGTTAAAATTGAAATATCTTTTTTCCTTTATTTTGTATCAAATCCGGCCAAGACCCTAATCTAAATATAATTGTTATATTTTTGAGTTGCATTTGTTGACTTACTTTATTCATTGAATTGTTTGATGATTAAAGTTACAAGTTGACAGTGTTTGTTTTAAATTAAACAAAAATATAATATCTAGATATTATTTCTTAGCCAATTCGGCCAAGGCTTGCATTTTTGGCAAGTATATATTGTTTCATTTATTTTAGGGTTTCATTAACCTTTTCACTTTATCAAAACTCCATTAAAACAAGGCAAAGAAGGTAGAGAGAAAAGAAAAGAAAAACAAGGAAAAGCTTGGAATTTAGTAAGTATTTCCAACCTTCCATTAGAGAGTAATTTGTTCCTCTTGTTGTGGGCAACATCTTGTGATGTTTTTGAGTTTTTCTATTCTTTATTCTTTTTACTTTTGATGGATAAAAGTTTGATGAAGGTGATATGCATGTATGATGTTGGAAGTTTATTACTAGTGTAGTAATAAGCATTCTCTTAAGGTTTTAGAACCTTGTTGCCATTCTAGAGTTATTGACCCACTCTTAAATGACCTAGAATTGTTCTATAGTTGTTTCATTGTGTTGAGACTTGAAATGGATGGAAGAAACATGATTGAAGTATTGTATTTAACCAATTTGGTCTAATTTGTCCAATTTGAAGAAATTGAAAAATTAGGGTTCATGACCAATTCCAAATTTGGGGGTTTTCATTTATGTTGTGTATTTTGATGTGTATATGATGCATATAAAGTTTCATGTTGATTAGATTACATTTTGATGTGTTTTGAAGCATGAAATGACAAAGTGCACAAATTGCCACCTTTGGGAGGCATTCGGCCAAATGGATAAAATTTGGGGATTTGGTTGCTTTTGGTGTTTTGATGTTTTGAACATGCTAAGTTCATCTTAGATATGATTTAGAATCATTCAAAATTGATTAGATCAATTTCGGACTAAAATGGACAAAATACCAATGTAAGGGCATTTCGGTAAATTCACTTGAATATGATTCATTTGAATTTTATTTCATAATTTGATTATTGGATAATTAAATAAATATGTTTATTTAATTAATCCGAGAAAAAGTTTTGAAATCGGAAGATACGATCTTCCGCCGCTTCCGCTGCGTTACTGGATTCAGCCCCTAAAACCCCTGCAGATATAATCACGTCGACGTTTCTATTAGCAATCTCTTAATAACACTTAGAACTAATTTCTACAGTGTACCACAGGCCCATAGATTTAACAGATTTCTAATTCCATATTGAATATCTATGCTCTGTACACAGAACTGACGGATCCTTTCTTGAAACACACAGGATATCCTGAGTATCAGTCCACACCCAACGAACAGGCGGAGGTCTGATCTAAATAGATCGGTGACGTGACTGTCATCTAAGTGTGGAGGATAACTCATATATCCACATTGGTATCTCAAGTCAAAGAATTACTATGCTCACTCAACCCGAGAAGATTCTTATTGACGTTGGTGTATCATCCATTAAGAATCTCTGGTGAGTCATTCGGTGTTTATCCGCTATAAACACCTACACGTCTATACGAGTCTCCAAGACTCATGGTTCATTGAGAAACCATTGGAATCCAAGATTCCAATATACGATATGTATCAGTCTCAACGGGTTTACTTTACTGACCAAGTAGTGTAAACATTGACCATGAACTATTTAAGAATGACACGTCATGATACAACTCAATGTCAGTTGCGACACTTTTGCAACAGTATCATAACTAATCATTCTAAGGTCTGTTACGTCTTTACCATATATAAAGAGATGTTATATAATAGAAACTGTTTATTTTATTCATAATAAAATGTTACATAAGTATTTACAGGGAAATACATAATAAAATTGGCGCTCTTAGCACCAACTCTAACACAATCGTGCATAGAATATCACAAATCAATCATAAAAGAGACAAAATCATTCTCATGTTCATCATAATAAACATAAACAAAGGATTAAGAGAATAGGAATAAGGAAAATAAATTATGAAGGTTGTCAATTTTCAATTTATGAAATCTTCATTATTCTCCTATTGATTATTACTTCATCTTCTTATTCTTAATTGTTCTTGAATGGTTCTTGTGTTTAGAGAATGTTTTGGCCTCCAATGAGGTTTATTTTCCTCACCAAAATTATTCTTTAAGTAACCCTAAATATTCCTTTTATATAGATATCATGAAAATTAATTTTACTACTCAGTTTAAGAGTCAGCATCACTTGCCGTTGTGACACTGAAGACCCAATGTCGTGACACTGATTCTTTGCCACTCTGTTCGAATTTGTTCATGGCCAGTGTCATGACACTATATCTTTTTATTTTTGGACAGTGCAACACTTTCCAATTTAAGCTCGGTTTTGACTATAAATGAGTCAATATGTCTTCAACATAAATTACAAATCTTTGTGTTTTCTTTCCAACTGAACTTAATTCACGTTATTTGAACATCCGATGAAAACTTTAAGGCCAAAATATCAAAAGCTATGCAAATTGAGAAACTGCTGATGTAAATCGGGAATTCGAGTTTCTTAACTCTTTTTGCTCAAATCTCCATATTATGCACACTGAACAATAAAACAAGAAATATTAGTGTCAATTCAATTGGTAAAAACTCTTAGGTGAAAACAAGAGATTTGGGTACGAACCCCACTCACATGAGTGGGGTGAGATTGGGTTACCATTAGGCTATAACTATATTAAAAAAAAAAAAAATTGAGTGTCAACTAGTTGAGTTTGTAAAATCTCGTGTTGAAAATTAGATATTTGAGGTTCGAATCTCGCTCACATACTGAGGTAGCTGTTTATAAAAAATATTAGTGTGAACTAGTTGAGTTGATAAAATATTGTGTTGAAAATAAGAAATATGGGGTTCAAACACTGATCACATAATTGGGAAGGAGATTGGATTACAATCAAGCTAAATTATTTTTTAAAAAATCATTGTGTTGATCCATGTATGATGAATGGAAATGAGGACTGGGTTTTTCCTGCCATTTTTTTCCTGGAATTGGTCTGTGGAGAAATTCGATGATGATGGGAAGGGCCAAAATATGGTGCCTTGACTTTAATCTTTCTTGACCTAAAATGTTTTCCAAGAACATGATCTTGAATAGTAGGCTAAATCGACAAAGAGATCTTATGACTTGGTCATAATGCATTACGTATAGATTTGGAATTGAAACTTCAACAGCAAATTGAAAATTCAAACAATACCAGACAAATACAAATTTTCCAACCAGGACAAAACTGCCAGCTCACATTAAAGCAACTGGGCAAATGCTAATCTGCTTAAATTTTCTCGCGAGGAAAACAAAAAGTTCATTATGTGACACCATTGGTTCAAATTTCAAATCCATAGGAATGGGAAGATAGAAGGTGCCACTATCATTGCCAAAATTCAGTTAAAATTCTAGACCTCTGGTGTGGTTCTAAGAACTTATAGAAACTACTATTTAGAAGTTCAACAAGGTTAGAAAAAGATTTGATGCTCTCACTCAAAACAGATGTTAATAAAAATAGATAATAGTAACTAACAGCAAGTCAACAACCAAGAAAATAATAAAGTAAAGAAATGATTGAAGTTACAACAACAATCAAGGAACTACAGAAGACAAGTATTCCGAAATTGGAAGGTCTCTACTTTGCCGCAGCATTTGGTTTCTTTTCAGAATTTTTCCCAGAAGAATTGAGCTCATCCCAGGCCTCAATCCAAGTAACCATGGCCTCAGCTAACTTGTCGAAGTATGGGTCCACCTTGCTGAGCTTGGCCTTGACCTGCTTGGCTAATTCAAGATAACTCTGTTGAACGGTGGTGCATTCCTTTGGAAGAACACACGATTGGAAGAATGGGATTATCTCCTCCTGCCAGTAGATACCTTTGTATTCCTTTTTCAGATTAACAAATGGGTTGCTAGCTTTACTGTGCCATATGTAAGGCAGACCGGTTTTCACACCCCATCCCATATGATCACATATTACCTGAAATTTCATCAATACGATATTGTAAGTTACATCGCTTAGTGCACAAGGTTTGAAATTGGATCAAGCACTCTCTCACTAGCAGCAAAGATGTTAATTCTTCCAATTCTCAAATTTTCAGCCACTCACTATACAATCTCAAGTCAAGTGAACCTCTTTTTTAATGACTCGGATTCATAGTAAAGCAGAGAATATAGTAAAGACAATACCTTCATGCACCATCCAGCCCACATATCATCGTAACGTCCAATAGGCTGTCCATCTCCCATGAGTCCAAAATACATTGCTGGTCCAATCAGCTCACGGTCGAATGCCAGATTCATACCACACATTGGGAACAGAGTACCCTTAGGAATTGTCAGAACTGCATCCACATACCTGTGAATGAGAAGGAACAAAAATATAAATGAAAAAGAAAATCAAATAGGATCTTGATTTCTAGAGAATGTAATTAGTATTATCAAGTATCAACAAGAAATCTATAAACCTGGTGTTCCTCTCACGAGGCTTGACCAGCTGAGTGGGAGCATCATAGTCAGGGATGTTCAGCCAGAGGCCATGAGAGACGGCTGTAGGGGCTCCTTCGCGGAGACTGAAAGGGTATCCACGGACAAAGTCTGCACCTTCCCTGTATGGATCATAGAGTGTGTTGAAGAAAAATGGGGCGGATGGAGACAACAAATTCTTAATGTGCTGCTCGAGTGCATTGATCTCTTTGCCAGAGGGGTCTTTGGCAACCTGCACATAAAAATAAATGATACTCAATCCTAAAACTTTTTAAAATTCAATAACAAGATCCAGGAGCCTGGATCAACAACATGGAATCATATAACCATTTACAGTGCCTATGCAATTGAGAAACCGTCATTATCAAGTTCAAATTGAAAATTAAGACTTCAACGACCAAAATCAAATGTCACATTTGCAACTTTTAGACACCCAACTTGAAGAAAATTAAGAAGAAAAAAATTTATAGCATGGTATACTTCAAATTTCAAAATTGAGATTCATCAAGAACTAATCATATGATTCATGTATTTAAATTTCATAAAAAAATGATACTAACGAAACAAAAGACCTCAAAAATTAGACAAAATAGAGACAGATGCAGAGACAGAGAGCTTACAAAGCAATCATCATCAATTGTGAAAACATATTTCTTCTTAGAGACCATGTAACCAAAGCACCGACAGGCAGAGTCCTTAAACGAAATGCAAGAAGCCTTAGGACCCAGAATGCGGTTGATGTCGTTTCTGTTGTAGAGCTCGTAGTCAAAGCCATCAGGGACCTTGATGGTCTTTGATGGGTCACCATCTTGAACAATGATCAAATGATACGGCTCAAAATATGGCCTCCACATCTCCAAGAAATCCAAGTTTCGAATTGTGGGTATCACGATATCGAGCTCATCTTTCAATAGTGGCGTTGGCTTGGCTGATGGAGTCGCCATGTTGAATTTTTCCAGACAAATCAAGAGAGAGAGAGAGATTTGAGAGGTGGGTTTTTGAGCTTTTCAAGTTATGATGAGACTCGTCTCTTGAGCAGGTATTAATGGCAATTTCTGCAAGAAAAATATCATCATAGTCCCTATAATCAATATAATATATAAAAACTGGGAAAAAAAATTTAATGTTGATGGGGGTGGCAATTTAGCGATCGGCACCGACCCGGGGTGGAAAAAGCCCGGCTCGGGCCCGGGCCGGGCTTTCCTATTTTGGCCCGGGCCCGGCCCGGCCTGGGCTAAAATTAAAATATATATATATATATATTTAATATGTTTGTATCATTTTTATTTATTTTTAACATTTAAATTGTTAATTTATCAATGAAACTTGTGATTTATTTATAAATTGTCTTTGTATATAGTGTAAATATATTTTATATTTATATATTTTAAATTTTTAAATTTTTTTTTTTTAAAATTCGGACAAAAAAAAAACCCGGGCCCGGGCTTTTTTTTTGTTGGCCGGGCTCGGGCCGGGCTTGCAAAAGCCCGACCCGGCCCGGCCCATTGCCACCCTTAGATGGCTTTTTGAAATTACTTGATAAATCTATATTTTATGTCTTTCTAGATTCAATAAATTCAGTATTTTTTTTTTGTACTTTTCTCAATTCAGTTTTTATTAATCTTCAATTATTGTCTTTCTGAATTCAATTTTTTTTTTTTGTGTCTTTCCCAATTCATTCAATTCAGCTTTTATTAACCTTCAATAAAAAAAAAAAAAAAAAAAAAAATCACGACCCAAAATCTCTTGAGTGATATTTTGTTTAGTTCTATTTTGGGGTTTCATTTCTTTAGTTGAGAGAAGAAATAAGGTGTTCAAAAATAAAACCCAAAAAAAATCATTTTTTAAAAGAAGATCTGAGTGTCTTGTTTTATCTGAATAAGAGCTTGGTAGATCAAACGGATCAAGACTAAGACTACATCTCATACATGTAATTTTATTAGTTCTATGTTTTTTTTTTTTGTTAACTTGATTGTTAAAAAATACATTTTTTGGTTAATTGTGTTAATTTGAAATACTGGAAGTTGATATTGATTAAGTTTTAATAATATTTTGTGTGATTGTTTGTATGAGGGGTTGATGGATTATTCAAAAATATTTTAATTTTCTACATAATTTTAATACAACTTGTCAGGGCTCTTGGATTGCAACCAAGACAAATTGCTATTTGGTTCCAAAAAAGAGAGGCAGATGGAAGACCAAACAACTTGAGAAGGACTATGATCTTCACTGAAGCTGTCAAGGTAGATAATGAAGCTCTCGAAGTTCAAATTCAGAAGCTTTATGCAGAGATAAATTCAAAATTTTCCTTACTTCTTGGTTTATGCTATATACACCTTCTTTTAATTAATATTTGCATGATTTTTACTTTGATGATTTAATCCGTAAAATAAAGTTGGAATTCAATCATGTTCATTTTTCTATGGTACTTTTTTATTATGATAATTGATAGATCTTCGTAAACAGGCATGTATTTTAAGTTTGTGAGTTAGAAACATAAAAATCCATTGGGATTTTGTGATGCACTGACACTCAAAACTCTAATATTCATTTTTTAGAACTCTGAGTTGTTCTCCTAAATTTGAGATGAAGTATTTAATATTTTAATGTCTTTTGATTTTCTATTGATAAATCAATTAATTATTAATATAGTTTATGTATTAAAGTCCTAATTAAGATGCACAACCTTTCACATTCCAACCTTTTATATTCTTGATTGACTTATAAATGATTCAATAATATTTTCCTAATTCTTTCTATTTCACATTCAAGTAATTAATAATATAATTGAACCTCGATTGTAAATATTTTTAACTAAGATCTCGACTTTTTCACATTTCAACCGTTCACATTCTTTAGCAACTAATGTTTGACTTAAAAAAAAGTTATTAATGCCTAATACTAAAAAGTTCAATAGGGATGCATGATTCATATCTTGCTAAGTTACAAAGCTCAATGAATTGCAAAATGAATCAATCATATCTTACTAGGTTGAATATGAGAAGAATAATGGCTTTTAAGAGACTTAAAAATGTGACAAGTTTTTAAATGAAATTACACAAAAAAAATACATTAATTATAATATATTTAATACAAGCCCCGCGTATCGCGTGGGTTGCCATCTAGTTATAAATAATATTTTATAAATGTTGGTTGTTCAGTTAAATAAAGGATATTTTTCAAAAAAGATCAGTATGAAGAAATGTCTCTTCTATGTCATTTGTTGGTGTACAAGACAACTAGGGGAGCATCATATAAGTTTTTTACTATTTTACTATTTTAGAAATTGAGAAATAAGAAATAGGTAAATGAAGTATTGAGGTTTAATATTTATTTGTCAATGAAAGTTTTTATTAAAAAAATTATTAAATTATTTTAATGGATGAGTTTTTTAAAATTATATCGTGAAACAAATCAAATAATATTGTGAAATAAAATGAGAATATTATTTTTTAAAAAATAATTTCTACTAACAAAAGCCTAAATTTTGAGTTTTTGTTAATAGATGAAAAATAATTTTTTATTAGAAAATTATTAAAAAGTCATTTCCAATTTTACTAATTCCTAATAAGGACATTAATCATATGTATATCATTATTTTACTCATTTTCATTCTAATATTAATTAATTAATTTTTTTTTTTAAAAAAAATCTGTCAGGACTAAAATGAGCATTCATAACTAGGGGTGGCCGGCGGTTCGGTTCGGTTCCGAATCGAACCGGTTATTTTCGATTCGGTTTCGAACCAAACCGGTTAATTCCGGTTCGGTTCCGAACCAAACCGTTCGGTTCCGGTTCCATTCGTTTTTTTTTAAATAAAAAGGTGAGATTAATAAAATAATATAATTTAAAATTATGAATTTGAATTTATATAATGAACTTACATTACATAATTACATTAAATTACAAATAAAATTTTTATCTAAAAAAAAATTAAATGAAAGAGCTTGAACTTAAATTTTTAAAAACTTAAGTTGCCTACGTATCCTCCAGGGGTGAGAGGAATTAAAGCTCACGTAGTTCCATTATATTTGAAAGATATTTCTCCCATTGTAATTTTATAATTATTTAAATATTTAATTATCAATCATCATTGTGGTTGTTGATCCTTCAGCTCCGTTTGCACTTAAGAATAAGAGAATTGTAAGAATTGAGAGAATTGAGAGTTGAGAATTGAGAAATTGGTATGTTGAAAATTTGAAATAATGAAAAATCACCTCTAATTATACATTTTAAGAATATTTTTGTGATACCTAAACTGCCCCTAAAATTAACTGTTTTATTACCGTTATTAGGAGTAATTTGGGAAATCCCAAAAATTTATTTATTTATTTATTTTTTGGAAATTGGGGCAGGGAGCAACGGCTCCCTGCCCCCAGCCCAACAGCTAGTAGCCGTTGGGCTGGATCTGTCACCCAACGGCTACTAGTCGTTGGGTGACCGTTGGAACCCTAGGGTTCCAACGGTTCCAACCGCTGAAACCGTTCGGTTCCAGCAGTTCCAACCAGTTCCATTAGGATAAGAATCTTAATCGAACCGGTCAGGTTTCGGTTCGGTTCCGGTTCCGAATCGGAACCTTGGTTGGGTCTATTCATAACATGTTGCATCATACTTGGCATTGATGTATTAGTCAATTGATGGGTTCCACTCATGAACATCCATACCATTGGTAATGCCACTATTACAGTTTTACATATGTAGACGCTGGTTTTCGCCCGAGGTCCACAATTGAGATTTCGTGAAAGGGGGCACTGGCGATCCTACAAAACAAAGATGTAGAGTGAGCGGGAATACTGTCCACCGGTGTGGTGGGTGCCGGGGGCACTCCGACGCTCAAGTCAATGAAGGAACTGAGGAAGTAGTATGAGGAAAGTCAAAGTAAGATACTACCTTGTGTAGGCACTGCATTTTTTACACATAAGTCCCTATGATGAGTCTCATTTTGGAGACACTACCTTTTAAGTCACGGAGGTCACGGGAAACGGACATCGGAAGGGGGAATTCAGAATAAACAAGGTTCACTGTTTTCGTTAGTGCTGCGTTCGTGCTTACGTTCGAACGTCAAACGGATTGCGGGCGTTCGTGCCGCGTTCGAGGAAACGTTCGAACGGTGTCGGTAATTCTGGTTTTGCTGCTAGCCTCACATCCAGCCCAATTAGCCCCCCAAAGCCCATAAAACACATCCCAATCTAAATAAATAAATATTAATTAAAATATTAACTAAATAAGATAATAATTAAATTAATTAAATAAAATATATACCAAACATAAAATAAACAATTACCAACTTAAACTAAATCATGCCTAAATTAAACAAATCACATACTAAATCAAAATATAATCATGCCTAATTAAAATCAATCAACCAATTATATTCCCAATCTAATAAGATTATTCCCAAACTTAAAATATTGTATTCCTAATCCAAGCCAATCAAATATTCAACCTTCCCTATCTAGCCAAGATTTGTCCCCCCTCAATCTTTGACTTCCCTTAACCAAACCAAATCAAATCCCTCTTTAATTAGCCAAATCTCTTTCCTTGTCAAGCCCAACCCTTTGCCTATAAAAAGAAGCCTTCACCAACCTTCTCAACGCTAGTCCCTAGCTCATACACAACACACATAAAAATTACAGGAAGAACACACCCAAGAAAAAAAGGAAGCAAAAGATAAAGAGGAGACGGCAGCAAAACCACAAGGAAACAGTAGCAAAACGGACTCAAAACAGTAAAGACAACGAACGAGAACAGTGAACCAGTGAACCGGGAGAGTTGCAGAGCATCCACCCTTCCGACGATCGTGTACCGTACATCCGAGAGGTGATTTAAAAGGTTAGACCTGAGGGTACATTTTCATTAGCTTATATTCGTTTTTTTTTATTATTATTATTGAATTCTATTCGCATGAGAGTCGTTTATGGATGCATGTTGTGGCTTGAATGAAATGGAAGAGTGTCGTCTCTTGTGGTATATAGGATGGAAACCCAGACGTAAATTTCGTAGCCGAATCCGAATGGACGGTAGTGCGGTCTGTACATGGGACACAACTCCACGTACCACCTGAGTAAACGGCACCTTCTCTTGTGTGGAGTTGCTTTGGTTTATTTATTTCTTGTCATTTAAATCATGTATGTTGCCTATTCCCGTATGATATGATCGAGTGCATGGGCTTAGCAAGTGCGATGAAAGGTTCCCTAATTGGAGGGGTTAAAATCCTTCACCACGACGCTTTGCCGCGCCGGTTGATGTGTGTTCGGTTGGATGCAAGACACGTTCAATCGGACATACTTAGAATAGTATGATTGTCTTTATGTTTGTATGCATGATGTGATGTGACGCGCATGGGCTTAGTATGTTGGTCTAAAGGTCCTCTCTTTGAGAGATCAAGAGCCCTCAAAAGGCCACCTTTACGGCAGTACTTCGCCGCGCCCCTTTATCTTGCTATTTATGTATTGCGTCCCATTTCATGCATCAGGTCTGTTCCCGTTCGAACGCGTTTACGAACGCAACTCGAACGCGCATGCATTTTTGCCTTATCATGCATCAGGTCTCACTTCCGTTCGAAAGCGTTCACGAACGCCATACGAACGCGAGCATTCTGTCTCATTTCCGTTCGAACGCGTTAACAAACGCCATACGAACGCGAGCATTCTGTTTCATTTCCGTTCGAACGCGTTTACGAACGCTACTCGAACGTGAGCATTCTGTCCCATTTCCGTTCGAACGCGTTTACGAACGCTACACGAACGTGAACACACTGAACTGAGTCTGTCTTATCATATTCATGCATAATTGCCTCTTGGTTGATCTTTCTTGTGTTATATAGCCAACCATATTATTTGTATCCCTGCATTTATCCATTCTATGTGTTCTCAGGATTGTATTCAAGCATGATTAGGCTGTTAGCATGTTATTTGGTTAATAGGTTCATGAGATAGTACTCAAGCATGTTTATTCCATTGGTTGCGTCGTTTGCCTTGGTCTTGATTTAACGCATCACGATTCATATGCCTATGCCATGATGACTTTGGAGTATTATTTCTTGTGATATATCGGATGGAAACCCAGACATAAATTCCGTAGCCGATTCCGAATGGACGGTAATGCGGTCTGTACTTGGGATACAACTCCACGTATCACTTGGAAGAGTGCTCACATGCATGCTTGTGCGGATATTATGTATGCTTGTGTTTTCATGAATATGATATGCTGAATGAAGTTGTATGTTCATTGTTACTTTGAGGTATTTTGTTAGACATGTGTTATTAGATATGAGATATATGTGAAATGTATGTATTAGTGTTATTTTGTACCCATGAATATAGAAGCATGATATTCTTAGGAATAAGTGTTACTTAAGCCTGATTAAATTATTATGTAAATCCTTTCATTACAAATGGCATAAGTAAGGGACCATTCCGAACCCAACGGTTTGAGGTCTTCCCTTGCGAGGGGTGAGTGCGGCCTTAAATCTCATTTTCCCGGTTCACAGGGGGTGGCGACTCCATTACTCTCCGGTTTAGTCCCCCGTGGCTACTCCGTACTCCCAACTAGGCCGCGAGCCTAGGGACAGCATGCGTCGTCTAGTTTCTGTGTCCCACACCTTGAGTTTCGTAGGGTGCCGTGAGGGCGGTTGATGTGAGATACTGAAAGCAATGGAGAGAATATGGTTGAACTCTGAGAGTTCCCCTGCCCTTGGATACTCTTCCTTTATATACACACACCTTCAGGGGGTGTATTTACTGCTGTTTGATTGCTTTGTCCATTGGGCGTCAGTTACGGATGACTCCATAAAGAGTGTTTATTGTGTTTGCCCTTTTGTAGGCTGGTAACGTTATAAGTGGTGTTCGCGAGCTTGGGCATTATGTGGACTGACCTTTGGAGGATCCTTCGGTTGTGGGTGATGGTGTTCACTGGGCTTGGGCCTGCGCCATGCCTTTGGGGTTTGATTAGAGAGTTTCGGGGGTGTATTTAGCGGTGGACCTGGAGCAAAAGGTCGAAATTGCCATTGGCCCAAATTTGGCCCATACAGTTTGTCCCATACTCTCTAAGTCAATGAGTCATTGGTTTGGAGAGTACTTGACGCATGGGTCGCCTGGGACGATGCCATATTATTTTGGTGTACTCGAGCGTTGATGATGCCTACTAATTGAACTAAACGAATGTCAAGTTATCAACTTGAGTCTACAAGAGCCATTGGGGAAGTACCCAATCGACCGAACCAGATGATGGTCGAGATAATGAAATTGACTCTACCAGAGCCATTGGGGAAGTACCCAATCGACCGAACCAGATGATGGTCGGGATAATGAACTTGTCTCTATTAGATCTATTGGGGAAGTACCCAGTCGACCGAACCAGTCGATGGTTGGGATAATGAACTTGTCACTATTAGATCTATTGGGGAAGTACCCAATCAATTGGACCAGATGAAGGTAAGGTTATAAGTCACACGACATGTGTGTTTCATATATACAACTTGACTCGACATGAGTCAATGGGGGATGTACCCGGACGTCTGGACTTGATGAGGCCAGAAAGATATAAGTCATACGACACGTGTAATCCATGTCGAAAAACTTGACTCGACGTGAGTCCATGGGGGATGTCCCCGGTCGACTGAACCAGATATGGGTTCAGGACGTAAGCCATACGACATGTGTAGTCCATGTCTACAACTTGACTCAACATGAGTCCATGGGGGATGTCTCTGGTCGACTGAACCAGATGTGGCTTCAGGACGTAAGCCATACGACATGTGTAGTCCATGTCTACAACTTGACTCGTCATGAGTCTATGAGGGATGTCCCCGGTCGACCGGACTTGATGAAGTTCAGTATTTTTGTCATACGACATTGTCTTATGGACTGAGGGAAGTCCATGTCTAAATTTGACTCACCATGAGTCTATGGGGGATGTCCCTGGTCGACTGAACCAGATGGTGGTTCAGGGGTAATCTCACTCGACTTGTCGTATGAGGCGAGTGGATATCATAACTTAATTTGACTCGACATGAGTCATCAGAGGGATGTCCCCGGTCGACTGAACCACATGAAGGTCAGTATTTTTGTCATACGACATTGTTTTATGGACTGAGGGAAATCCATGTCTAAATTTGACTCGACATGAGTCTATGGGGGATGTCCCCAGTCGACTGAACCAGATGAGGGTTCAGGATATAATTCATACGACATGTGTAAACCATGTCTACATCTTGACTCGTCATGAGTCCACGGGGATGTCCCCGGTCGACTGGACTTGATGAGGCCAGGACAATCTCCATATTATTGGTCAATGAGAAGTCTTCAAATTTTTCTTGGAGCTGATGGCCATCCACCTTGTTGTTTGAGAATTGAATAAGCAATGTATTTTATCATCTCGTTCTTGTCGAGTGAGACCACACGGGATGATATTACAAGTGCTTTTGAAATTAAAATTATTTGGAGTAAGGGAAGAACTTCATTCGACAATCATTGTGCTGTGTCGAGTGGCTTCTTCTTTTAAGTAGGGTTGGTACACAAAGGCTTTCTGTCGAATGGGAAATGTGATGATACATGATTTATATCTAATAGGGCCTACGTTTGTTGAAGATTATACTGACAAGACTCTAATGCACAACATGCCAAATAATAAAGTGTAGGGCCCATGTTTGTTGATGAGTAGACTACCGAGAATCCAATGCAGAACATGTCAAACAAATAAAGTGTAGGGCCCATGATTGTTGATGAGTATACTTCTACTCCAATTGCCTACACTGCAACGTACATTTGAAGGACTTTTCGGTCCAAGAATATCACAATGCATAGGTAGCATGAAGGACTGCAGGCATGTAGCAACTTTTCATTCCATGCGGACGAGGCCACACATATGTGTATGTAGCATGAAATGTGCCCCTTGAATAGCATAACGTGAATAATTATGGTATGGCATAACTAGCAAAATCATGGAGTGGTCTAATTATGGTGGCATGACTATTCACGTGTACTACTAATTGACTTGCAGGCGAATTTAGTTGTTAGAGTTGAGCAAGTAACTTTGTCGAGTCGGGCATTTATTTTGTATGCAGTTTTGTCGAATGGGCTAAAGGCAATATCGCTTTGCTGCCACGTAGCTTAAATGCAGCGTTGTCATAAGCTTTGGCAGCTTCAATGGCAGTATCAAACGTTCCAAGCCAAACCCGGCTCCCTTTTTTATTCGGGTCACGTATTTCCGCCGCATATTTTCCCCATGGTCGCCTCCTTACGCCTCTGTAATGCTTCTCTGTTTCAACAACAATTGGGTTTGGGTTTGGGTTAGGGCTACTACCACCATTGAAGCTCAACTCGAAGCTTTTAGCTTGGGATATCGTTACGTTTACAAAAGGTTTCCGTTGACTTAAAGTACTGCTTGGATGAGACTTTTGTGAACTACTTCGAGCTTGAGCCTTGTTCTTGTTGATGTATTCTGGTTCTGACACGTGGCTTAATCTAGGGTTTTGTGGGAGGTTGGACATGAATCTATGATGATGATCCATTGAAATATTGTCAGAGAGAAGATACTGTCTGATAAAATCTATAGATGATGTTTGATCAAGAGACGCCATTAATGAACTGAATTGAAGAAGATGAATCTAAAATTGATTAAAGCTTTATCGAGTGGAAAATTGAGTGTGGTGTCAGGCATGCGATGTGGTGCTACTAGACTTGGCTTGTGGTGTGAGTCACGTGGTTGCCTTGGCTTGGGCAGTGGGCTGTTTGTTTCTTTGTTAGGGTCGGCAATATGGTTTTGTGGAATTTGGGCTTTTCCTTTTCTTTTTTTTTTTTTTGCAATTTGAGTTTTGTATTGACTGGACTTATTTTGGAATATCTCACATGGGCCATTATCAATATATTTTGTCTTTGGGCTCAATGGCTTTGTTATAGAAATAAGCTCCCATGCTTTGATTTTGCGAGTGGGCTGCTTCTCGGGCGGTTGTTTGTGGGCTACTGCATGATGTCAACTCGGTTTTATGTTTCGAGTCATACTTATTTCATTTAAAAAAGGCTATTTGATTCTTGCGAGCATGGTGGGATTGGCATATGGGTTTGCAGTGGGCGCAATACACGGGCTGGATTCATGCATGCACGCAATTTGGCATGGCGAAAGTCCATAGAACCACGGTAGACTGGATCCGATGAGTGTCCATAAATCTATTGTCTACAGATCCTGATGGAGGTCAATGAGAGTCCATTCTACTGGATCTCATGAGAATCCATAAAGCTAAGGTCGACCAATCCTAATGAAGGTCCATGGGTTTCATTCTACAAGACTTGATGAAGTTCCTTAGAAAAAATCATTCTACCAAACATGATGAATGATTTCCTATGTAGTTTGAAGTTAATGGTATCCATATAAATTTCATAATGAGAATAGATGAAAATCATTTCATGTCGATTGGGTAAGATGTCAAACCTTTTACGCAGTCTAGAGGACAAAAAAAAGAATCTTCTCGTGTAGACTGGAGGAGATGAAATCTTTTCACGTCCTCTGGAGGAAATGACAATCCTCTTAATGTCTTCTGAAGGAGATAACAGTCGCCCGACGTAGTATAAGGTTGTTGGCAACCCATTTCGTCATATAAGTAATCGGGCTATGTTTTATCTAATGGTACCTCAGTCAAGCTAAATCTTCTTCCATCTCATGTCGAATGAGATCCTTAACAAGTGTCAAACCTCATGAGTTGAATCTTTAGTAAGTGACAAGCTACGCATGGTAATATTAATTGGGACATCCTTAAAAACACTAATGTCGAGTGGGACATCTCTAAGAGGTCCTATGTCAGATATTGTAATTGTCGACTGAGCCATCCACAACAATTATCTAGTTGTAAATTGTAGTATCGACTGGGACATCTATTACAAGTCCCAAGCGACACTAATGTCGACTGTGACATTCTTAAAAGTGCAAGCCGTACTTGGTAACATTGATCCGGAAATCCATGCTAAATCTTCATTCATGTGCTGTCGACTGAGACATCCTCATGCAATATTCATTACTTCATCATATGTGGTGAATGATAGGAAATATAGTTCCATTAAAGGGACACGTCTTTTTCCTGATGTAGTTCTGTGAAACTTTGGTTGAATGAAGTCTATAATTGATGACACTCCATTTGTGTAATCTTTCATGTCACCTGGAGAGGATGGCAAACCTCTCATGTCGTTTGAAGAATATGACTCAGCTTTCATATCGTATGGAGGAAGTGATTTATTATGATCGGTCTGTTGGAGAGATATGGTTTCTTCTTTGGTGATTTAGTGAATGGTCGTCTGATGGTGATTTATTGTGGTAGGATTGTTGGGGTGACCCGTAGCCTCGGTCCTTTGAGAGGTTAAAGAAATGTGCTCCAATGTTCATGAGATCTGGTGCTTGCTCATTGCATGACGCCAAACGGGTATGGGTGTTTGGAAATATCGTAGATGGAGAGATCTTTGCTTGTTATGAATCGCTAGGGCCCCACGGTGGGCGTCAAACTGTAGACGCTGGTTTTCGCCCGAGGTCCACAATTGAGATTTCGTGAAAGGGGGCATTGGCGATCCTGCAAAACAAAGATGTAGAGTGAGCGGGAGTACTGCCCACCGGTGTGTGGTGGGTGCCGGGGGCACTCCGACGCTCAAGTCAGTGAAGGAACTGAGGAGTAGTAGGGGAAAGTCAAGTAAGATACTACCTTGAGTTTCGTAGGGTGCCGTGAGGGCGGGGTTGATGTGAGATACTGAAAGCCATGGAGAGAATATGGTTGAACTCTGAGAGTTCCTCTGCCCTTGGATACTCTTCCTTTATATACACACACCTTCAGGGGGTGTGTATTTACTGCTGTTTGATTGCTTTTTCCGTTGGGCGTCAGTTACGGATGACTCCATAAAGGGTGTTTATTGTGTTTGCCCGTTTGTAGGCTGGTAACGTTATGAGTGGTGTTCGCGAGCTTGGGCATTATGTGGACTGACCTTTGGAGGATCCTTCGGTTGTGGGTGATGGTGTTCACTGGGCTTGGGCCTGCGCCATGCCTTTGGGGTTTGATTAGAGAGTTTCAGGGGTGTATTTAGCGGTGGACCTGGAGCAAAATGTCGAAATTGCCATTGGCCCAAATTTAGCCCATACAACATAATATCATCCAATTTATTTATTTTTAATTGTTAGACTTTCAATATATTTTTAGGTTATTGTTTATGGAAACAATGAAATTTTCACTGTTCACATAAACAATAACATGAACAGTAATTTTATTAAGGTTTGTTATGTTCAAAATAAATTTTTTTAGTATGTAAAATGATATTATAATTATGATTGATATTTTAATTGTGATTGAGTATTTGTAACCGTCATTGTAATTAAGAAATGTAAATGAGTATTATATATGTGATTAGTTATGAATGAGAAAATATGGTTAAATATTTGTAACGGTCATTGTAACTGATATATATAATTGAGAATTGTGTATATTACTACATTGTGACTGAGTTGTATGTGTGAATATACATGTGAATGTGAATAATTATGCTTGTGACTGTGACTGTTACAACATAGCAATCTTGGGGCTGTTTTTGACCTTATAGAAGTCCAAATTTGAGAAAGACTCATTGATGAAAGCTGTAGATGTGAATACTAACTATACATATCATTTTACAAATAATGATTTGAAATAAAGGATATAAATATTTGAAATAACAGATATGTAACTTATAAATGTAATGGTTATTTTGACTCATTTTTAATCGAAACATATCGATGAATGATACTTGTCTTAAAGCTTTAATTTATAAATCAATAATATGTAATTTTTTCTTTAAACACCTTATATTTTGGATGATATTTAGTTTATAAATTAAAAATAAGAGGGAAAAAACCAAATTTTACTGCGGCTTTTCTTTTCTTTTTTTAATTTGTATTTTATTTTTTATGTGACGAATTTGTAATTATTCTATTTTATTAGGCATATTTATGTCATTTGATATGTAGGTGGATTAAATGGAAGGAATTATTTGTATTTTGACTAAATTTGAAGAGCCTTAATGAATTTAGGCTCATTAGAAATTCTCATTTTTTTAATCCTCAAAAGGCATACTTTAAATACAACCAAGTACCACCAAAATTTATAATTTTTGTTCATCATCAAAATATTAAAAATTACATTATTATTATTTTTTTTAACATAAAAAATACATATCACGCTTTATGAACCACTTTTTATTCACTATATATTTTAATTACAATATCAAACAAAGCCTAAAAGTCGTATCAAATATACACTTAATTTAGGTTCAAGCAATGCTTTTCTTTATCACAATTTGCAAGTCAATTATTTGGAAAGTTTATAAAAAAACTAAAGAAATTACAATAGAGAACTAGTTGTCACCAAACAAAAAATAATAATAATATTCAAGTTGCAAAATATCTTACTATAATTTCATCAGCAAACATTTTTTTCCTGATAAACAAATTTAGATTAGATAAGAAGGATTTAATATTCATATAAATTTTGGGTGACAAAGTTTGGTATTATTCATATTGCTACTTGCTAGTCTACTGTGGGTTAAGACTATAAATTTATAATAAAAGACTATTTTTATATTAAAAAAAAATTATAATAATATTTTTATTTACTGTTTTATCTAGACTTATCATTGGGGTGGACGGAAAATCTCGAATCTCAATCAGGATTCGGGATCTCATACCATTCAGTACGTGATTCATGATGATTTTCATCATAATTAAAAAATCTAGTATAAAGTCAGGATGATTTTTGTCTCGATTAAAGATAGATCAAGGATTCATGATAATTTTTTATCTCGAATCCATGATATGTCATGAATCATTATTTAAAAAAATCCTGAATCCCAATAGAGATGTAGAACCTTGTACTGTTTGGTTCGAGATTTTGAATGACTTTCGTCTCAATTAAATTTTTTGTAGAGATTAAGATGATCTTTCGTCCCAATTACATAATCAAGTTGGGATTAAAATTGAAAAATCTTATCTCGATTCAACCACATCCATGCTAATCCTACCTGTCATGTACTTTGATAAATAATGACAAAATTTATTGGATTAAGAATAATTTTTTTTTAAAAAAAAAAAAAAAAAAAAACACAAATGGCAGAAGATTATTGAGTCACTCGCCATCCCCATACTACTAGTACCAATATTTTTAGAACCCAACCAGGGATTGAATTAGTGATGTAAAAAGTTTAATGGATCATTGGTTCGATTGATTGAATTGTGTCTAAAAAATAGGCAAAATCGGCTTATGTAATAAATATTTTATTTTAAAAAAAAATTAAAAAAAAATTGGACCCCTTTTTTGTCAAACCAATTTTTAATCGGTCAAATCAATCGATCCGGTCATGTTCTGAAAACATGGACTAGTACTAATCTCTTAACGGTAAATATGAAACCTTGACTTTAAAGAGATGTACGACTACGAGGAGGTATGAGTCCACAAGACTCTAGCTAGTACTTTCAAATTTGATACATAATTTATTTTATTCTAATCAGTTTAATCGGAAATTGATAACAAATCATCTCAACAATTATTTGAGTTATTTACGTTTAATAGAAAATATCTAGGGATTAATTTAGAATGATAAAATTGACATTGTATGACTGAGAGTAAAATAAAAAATAAAACTCATTTCTTAATATCCTAAAAAATCAATAAAAATAATATATATATATCTATATAATAAAGGAGAATTGTGTTGAATGAAAGAGAGTGTATCCAACGACTCTCTTTATGTGGCTTAATTGACGGCCCATATCATTTCATTGGTAATTGGAGGAAAGAAAGTGAATTAATTGATGGAAATTGTCAAAAAATTTCAAATTAAAAAATAGAAAGTTAAAATAAAATCATTTAATTAAAAAATAAAATCATTTAATTCTGTAACAACATGTCATAGGCACGTGCAAATATTGTAACACTGTGCCGTAGGCACGACCAAATACTGTAACACCGTGCCTACGGCACGGGCATCATTTAATTAAAAAATAAAATAATTTAATTCTGTAACACCGTGCCTTAGGCACGAGCAAATACTGTAATACCGTGCAATAGGCACAGGCTAAATACTGTAACACCGTGCCGTAGGCACGGGCAAAAACTAGTATATATAGAGAGACAAAAATCTCTAAAGAATAAGAAGAAGAAGAACGAGGAAAATAAAAAGAGATGAATCGTTATACAAATTAGACGATTTAAAAAAAAAATGAAAATCAATAATTAATCGGCCAAAAATTTATGATTTTTGACCAAATCAGATTGCTTCGATAGCCACTGACGATTAATCGCCAATTAAACGATGATTAATCACCAGTTAGATTGCTCTAATGGTTGTTAACATGATTTTAGGTGGTGCCTTTAAACAAAAAGAAAAAGAAAAAGAGGGAACTTTGAATGGTGCACATGCAATGATATTAAGTGGGGGGAAGCATGAACAAAGAGTAGAAAGCCAACAAATGAATGAATATGGTCCTGACATTCACAGCACAGCAGCCTGTATAATATTATACCAACAAGTGTATTGACCTGGATTGTCAGTCAGAGCATAATTGTTAAATATATATTATTAATAATGATTTAGTGCAAAACAAAATAGATTAACAGGAAAATGGTCATGGGTATTCCTCATAATTGGTTACTTGTTTAGTAGTTTTCATCTTCATTTTATATATAATCTTACAGCTAACATTTGCACCAACATGTTTAAACGTGTTCCTTTTCCATCACATGGTGAAGGGTATGGCCAGATGGTTTTTAATTAGTTTTATTTGATTTGATTTGAATTTTTGGGAGATAAAGAAAAAAAATTGAACTTTATCCATCTCTTATCTTTTAAAAAATATGTTTTTCATATTTTGGGATAGCTATCAAGACAGAAAATTACAAATTCCGATTGTTTTTTGAGGTTTAAGATTTTATAATATTGGTACATGATTTGAAATAATTTTTATTTGGAATCCTCTACTATTTCAGGATATTATAAATTGAGAAATCTCCATTTAGGGGACTCCAGCCTAACAAACCTCTTTGGGCTTTCATTTGCATATGTTCATCTTCTTCGTTAATTCCCAGCCCATCTTTTATTTT
>SKCR01030574.1:0-169070 GCA_019454045.1 Zanthoxylum bungeanum
AATTTAGGTGTGGGGAGCTATCCCAATAGTCATTGCTAACGGTACCCGACCAAGTGGGACACCGGTTGATCCCCTAAACCCGTACATCAGTGTCGCGTCCTGGATCAAAGTAGTGTATTGCATGCCCAATTCATTTAAGGCTTCCTTAGAGATAATATCCATCGTTCCCCCGGGATCCACCAATATCCTATCCACCTTGGCCCCACCAATATTGGATTTAATTATCAGTGCATCATCATGAGGGCCTAGGCGTCCTCCTTGATGAATATTATGACACCAGTATGGCCTTATGGATCCCCGGGGCCCTCTTTAATGTCAATACCTCTGAGCCTTTAGTCCGGAAGTAATTATTTCTGGCTCGGTTAGAATCTCCAGCCAATGTCTATCCCTTTTTTATTGTGAACATCGACCTTTACTCCCTACGCTGCCTGACCCTCAAGGCCTCATGGTCTACGCACTCCACCAGGTAGCTGTTTCTCACCAGGTCTTCTACTTGTTCTTGAAAATCCCTGTATTTTTCCGTGGCATGCCTTTTCACATTGTGGTGCACGTAATATGCCATGTTGTCTCTTTTTACAATCAGAAACCTCCTCGGGTCAGGCACAGTCAGTAGGCTTTTATCCCAGATTTCATGAGCTACCTGGGATAATAGCCTGTTCAAAGCGGTGTACGTCGTTCCTCCTGTGATATTGGCAACCTTGATTGGGGGCCTTCTCTCATGCATTGGGTTACCTTGAGTCATCGGTCTGAACTCTTTCTGCTTTGGGGCTGGCCCCCTCTGGTCTCTATCTATATCACGCCGATTCTCTTGCCTATGCACTTTCGACATCTAAGTAGCCCCTCCTCGGGCGATCTTTTCCTTTTCCTCTATCAACAAAAAACATCCTTGTATGCTCCAAGGCCACGACATAGTTCTGTATCTCCTGGACCCTCAGGTGGAACCATAACTTCCCGACCCTGAGGGCTCATTTGAAACTCTCAAGCGCCTCCGGGGGCTCATACGCCCCGACCTCAAGTACCAAGCTATAGTATCTATCGCCAAAGCTTTTCAAGGGCTCATCATCTCTCTGCTTCATCAACCTCAACGACCCCACTATCTTCCTTGGTACGCACCCCCATTTGAAATGGAGTACAAATGATTTCCTCATTGGGAGAAGCAGCTGACACTTCCCGGAGTCAATTTTCTAAACCACAAGCTGGCAGACCCTCCCAAGGTTAATGTGAATACCTTGCAGATTGCCTCCCTCGCCATTCCCTGAATCTCCATCAGCAGAACAAACTTTTCAACGTGGGACTTGAGGTCTATGTTGCCTTTAGAGATATCCATCACATGCATGGTGAATATTCTTGGGAATTCCATTGCCAAGGCTTCCTTCGTAAAAAGGGATGTTGTCGTCATGTCTTGGTCGCCCCACGTTCCCCCATTCACACTTTCCTCCCATTTCCTCATCTCTTTCCAAAACCAATCCTTCATTTGGATCTCAGAGATGTCATATTCACTTTCAATGGCCTCCTCACGCCTTCCACAATGAGCATGGTACCTTCCATAGCTGGGAACCTCATGCCTCTCCTATGGGTAACGTTCCAGGTCACTCTCCCCGAAACATGGACTGTTGCTAAATGATTATGGGGTTTGTCTGCCTTCTTCTTCTTCCTATACCTCCCATGTTGGTACGGCGCTGGCAATTATTAGGGTTTTAATCAGGGCGGCGCAGACGAAGAAGCGCGGTTTGGGCGAAATTATAGTTTAAAATTTTTAAACTTACGAATAAACTATTCAATATCCAATATTAATAATCTATTCATATTTCACGTAAACATATTTATTCAATATCAAATAATGATATAAATAATATAGAAACACCACGAAATTTTTACGAAAACATTTTTCCGTAATATAGCATAAAACGCGTTTCCGGCCGAACCAACTGACCAATGCACATAGTGTTGGACAATTATGACCCATAACGTCACTATTTGTAAAAGACATTGTGGTTTTTGTACAATTAACCATGTGACAATGGAAATTGCTATTTTATCATTTCGTAATTAGATTACTTGAATATATATAAATGATAAAAGTCCTTATGATTAGTTTCGGATTAATAAGATATGAGATAATATCAATCCACAAAGGTTTAATCATTAAATATCCATAGTCGTATTATTGAGACTGGACATCGATAATGCAGAATAGACTAGTATTGCACTTGTGCATTTTATGGAAGCGTAACAGCATAGTTCTCATATATTCAAGTATTGGATACTTATGCAAGTGTGATAGAAGGTTGTGTTTACCGATGGTACGGAAACAGTTTCTCACTGGATAGACCCCGCAGAATCCCATTGGTAGTATGACTATGTGTCTATGGGAATCCGCATCAGGGTAGGTGTATTTGGTCTTAACCTGAGACTTGCATCGCTAATACTTGCGACAATCAATACGCTTTGGTTTTGGTCGTCCGAGACTTTAACAGGTTCTGTGTACGCCTCTTCTGGGTTTATTGAGAATTGTAGTGTATTGGGTGTGATGTCAAGATGGAAGTATCACTTCAGTCATATGGAGATGATGATCACGCAGGGATACAGAACTGGTACTCTAATATGTTGCAACTATTGGGATAATATGACAAGGTCATGATTATCCGATTAAAGAGACTAGTTGCTTGTGATCCGATATATGCTTCATTCGGGGCAGACACTATTCCAGCCCCAGGCCTTGCATGTGACATCCGATACTGGATCGCAATAGCAATACTACGTATACTACGCCTGAAAAAGATTATATATTCCTTAAAAGAATATTTCTGGAGAATTGGGTAGACACGATGTTTTGCTAGAAGCCAACTATGTCTTGTAAATCGGTAAGAACGTGGTATATGGTACGCACGAATTTGGATAGTCCGATGACCGGATTTACTGCCAATATATCCGTGGATCTCATGGGTCGCTTCCCGAAGATGAACCGATGACGTTTGACTCGAACAGAATTAATCTGGGATTAATTATAAGTGAGAGAAAATTAATCTAAGATTAATTACGGAAAGAATTTATCTGGGATAAAATTCGATAAGAAGAGAGAGAACGATTAATTTGGAATTAATCGATTAAAATAATATATTCGATATATTAAATGAAGTTAGATTTCGAAGCGGAATTAAAATTGGATTTTAATTCGGGCAAATGAATTAATTTAGAATTAATTCGTAAGCGACTTTAATAGTAATTTTGCTAGGCATAATTATTTAATTAAATTTGATTTAATTAAGTCGTAACGGAAAATTCGTTAATTCAGAATTAATGAACATGAGCCCGATATGTGTTTTGTGGGCCCACTCGGATTTTGAAATAAAGTGGGGCCCACATCAAGTCACATCACTAGTCAACCTCACTTACTTTTTGGTGATGCAATTTAGTGAAGATTTTTTAGTAACTTGTAAGAGACCTTTTGTCATTTGGAATGGCATTTACAAAACTTGATTTTGGTAAAAGTTATTGACTTTTGGAAAATCATTTTTACAATTACACAACACAATTTGAAAAACTCTCTCTCTTTCCCAAGGCCAAAAAACCGTGAGTTGCTTCTCCCCTCTTAGAAAATTTGTTGCAAATTTTCTTCATTGCTAGCACATTCAAAGATCAAACAAAGGTGTTTGGGAAACTTTCCCATAGAGTTTGGAATTCTTGATTCAAAGCTTGAAGCTCAACCATACATACAATCAAATGAGATCTTGGAGCACTTCTCAAAGGAGGAAAATTTTGTTATTCTCTACATCCACTTATCCGATCGTTGTAAGTAATTTTCCGCTAACTTACTTCGATTATTCACACTTCTTTATGCTTAAATAGATCATTGGCATGTTCTTAGAGAACCCAACAATGGTACCATGAGCCAATTTAAGCATGAAATGAATTAGGGTTCATAAACTTTAATTTGGGGCTTTTATAATTTATGCATGATTTCTTCAAATTGATGATTTGGTTGAGCTTAGATTATGATAACTTAGAGTTATGCATGATTAATTTTGAGAAAATGAATTGGATAAATTTTCCCCTAATTACCTTAGCTTGGCCGAAACTTATGACCCTTGTAGCTCTTGGTGATTTTTGATTTTTAGACCATTGAATGTGTTTAAAATGCATGAGATATATTGATTTATGATTTAATAGGATTAAAATCAAAATTGATGGAAAAATGCATGAAATGCCGTGAGCTATAAGAGCATGTTATGACTTGATTTTGTTTCAATTGTGTTGGACATATATTGAATATAATAAAGCATGATTAATTAATTAAATTGGTGTTTTGGAAATGTTAATTTAACTAATTAATTATGGCTATACACTTTAATTAAAAAATTATGATATTTGGAATATTGGAATTTCATTAATTACGCTTCAATTTGGAATTGGGCTATTGATGTTATATTTGGGCCTTATGGGCTTGGTTGGGCCAAGTTGGTTTAGGACAATTGGATTGGATCCAAATTGGGCCTAAAATCATTCCGTTAAGTCCAAATATAATAAATGGGCCTTTAAATAATTAATTGGGCCTAATGGGCCAAAATTAATTTTATGGCAAAAGGTGATTCCTTATTGGGCTTTGGTTGCCAAAGTCCATGCCTTAAGAAATTAATTGAAAGCCCATTGGACTTTAATTAAATTGATATTGGATGTTAATTGGGCCTTTGAGACCCATTAAGATTGGATTTAGAATCTAAGTCTAAAAGACGCATTTATAAAGTGTAATTATTTAATTTAGAATTAAATATGAATTAGTATTGAATACAAATTAAATCAGATTTAAAATTCTAGTTCGATATAATTCAAGAATAAGCACTTTGAGTACTTATTCTTAAACGAGTTGGGCTCGCGCAAATCAAATTGTTGTTTGAACATTGGATGATCACTTAATTCAAAGATAATTAATTGGATTAGATTGATTGAATAACATGCTTTGTGTGAATACATGGATGTATTGTATGAATAATGTATATCGGATGGATATTAGATGGGTGAGGGCAATTTTGGAAATTGTTGTAATAAATTTAGAATTTATTAAATTGGACCTGCGTGTCCAGCCTTTATCTCTCGACTCTTTGTAATTCTCTTCTCACCAATTCCCCTCAATGTAATGAGGTTTCTTTATTGTATTATGTAATTGGGTAGAAGTTAGAATAGTGCTAGCTGAGGAGAGGAAATGAAGAGATTTGTTTAGGAATAATTTGTTAAATATCCATCCGCATATCATTATTATTTTTTTTCGCGCCTTATTATGCTTTTAGAATGCATGCTTAAGGGTGTATGATGAGACCTAATCAAAGATAATAAATTGGTTGCCAATTTATGCGAAAAACCCTCTATTAAAAATATTAAGCGTTTTCCTTCCATTGAATGGTTCTTTCTCAAGATCCAAAATTGGCATTGGTTTGTTGGCCAAAGTCAAGATCAATGTACATCGCAGATGTGTTTGAACCATAAAATCTTTGTTCCATATTGCATGTCTTGGGCAAGTTGTGATTTTTTGGCCAAAGTCAAGGTCATTTCTTGTTCATCAACATGGATTACGAAGTTTTCCAAAGTCAATGGGTCCCGCTTAACTGGAATAATTAAGCTTGTTGAGTCAAAGCCAAGGCTTAGTTGATTCAGAGGAAAATGTTAGGAAAATATATTGGATATATTGGCATATATATTGTATATATGTTTCAGACTTGGAGGTCCACCTACCGAATCTAGGAATTGGATGAGATCCAATTGATCTTAGAGATCTACCTAGTTAATTATCATACAGCTTGTTGGCCAAAGTCAAGGTTGTGTGTTATTTAACGAGATCCTAGCCCACTAGGAAACTAGGTTTCCCGAGTACTCGACAGATGGTTAGAGGCTCGCCAAAAAATAGTGGGAGGCCAGTATTGAATTTGCAATTTCGTTCAAATACTTGGCATTACGTGCTTTCAAATTATTTCGTCATTTTATGTATTTATTAGTTGGACTAATATTTTATTATTTTCTTGTAACAGTTGGACTGTACTAAAAACATTAATTGAATAGTTAGACTATTGAAATTAAGATGGCGAGAAAGATCAACGTTAGGGACATTATCATGGGCGAAAATGTCTTTAATGGTGTGAACTTTCCTGACTAGGATATGAACCTCAGGATTTTCCTGGGGGCCGAGAAGATGCTCTATACAATAGAGAGACCTCTCAGGCCTAAGCCCGGAATTGACCAGCCGCTTGAGCTTGAGCTTTGGAAGACTCACAGTGATGACAACTCAACTGCTCAATCTGTCATGTTTGCTGCAATGACCCTCAATTTCGTCGCCAGAATAAGGGATTGGATCCCTATACAATGATGGCAAAATTGAAGGACCTTCATCCTAACCTTAGATCGTAATGGTATGAATTTCAGAAGAAGCTCTTTCGCTCTCGAATGTCAGAGGGTACATCTGTCGAGCACCATGTGTCGCAGATGATTGCTGACATCGAACAGCTTGGTCAGCTAGGCATAACCTTTGAGTCTGAGACTTCTATAGATTTGATCTTGCAGTATCTTCCTGACAGCTGGAGCGGGTTCATCATGAGCTATAATATGATGAACTAATAACATACTCTTGGAGAGTTGATGGAAATGCTGGGTGAAGCAGAAAAAGAGCTTTTGAAGGGCAAAAAGCGCGAGGCGCACTTAGCTTCAACATTTCAGTCTGCCAAGGCTTGGCCAAAGGGTACTGGAGGTGTAAAGAAGAAGAAGAAGAAGAAGGGCAATGCCAAATCATCAAAGTCTTCTGGGAAGGCTAATGACAAATCCCAAGATGTCTGCCTACAGTGTGGCAAATGGGGTCACTAGAAGCGTGATTGCCGTGAGTACAAGGCGCACATGAAGGAAATTAAAGCGGGCAAGACACCAGCTTCAGGTATGCTTTTTATAGAAATAAACATGTCTACTTCTAGTATTAAAAATTGGATTTTTGATTCTGGTTGTGGTACTCATATATGTACTAATGTACATGATCTGCAGATTAGCAGGAGACTGGCCTCAGGGGAGATTGATCTACGAGTTGAAAATGGGACCAGAGTCGCTGTTTTGGCTGTAGGGACTTATATTTGGAACTGCCCTCGGGGCATGTACTAAATCTATTAGACTGTTATTATGTACCTAGTTTGACTATGAATATTAATTCTGTATCTTTATTAGCCCAATGTGGGTATACTTTTGTATTTAGAAACACTGGGTGTTTTATGTATAAAAATGATATTGAGATATGTAGTGCTGATGTGAATAATGGTCTTTATATTTTGAATGTAAATCAATCTCAAACATATAATGTAACAAAGAAAGGCTTAAATTAAGTAACAAAGATGAAACTTATATGTGGCATTGTCGTCTAGGACACATTAACAAGACTCGCATATCCACATTTTCGAAGAGTGGGTACTTGGACGAATTTGATCCAAATTCATATGACGTCTGCGAATCTTGTTTATTAGGCAAAATGCCTAAAACACATTTTAACGGTAAAAGTGTATGTGCCACCGAACTGTTAGCCCTTGTTCATAGTGACGTTTGTGGGCCCATGTCTAGCCAAGCTAGAGGTGGATATGAATACTTCGTAATCTTTACGGATGACGCATCACGTTATGGTTATGTGTATCTTATGATACATAAGTCGAAAACCTTTGAGAAATTCAAAGAGTTTCGACACGAAGTAGAAAAACAGACCGACAAAAGTATTAAAACATTACGGTCGGACCGCGGTGGAGAATACTTAAGCAATGAGTTTCTTGATTACTTGAAAGAATATGGTATTCTTTCACAGTGGACTCCTCCCGGAACACCTCAATTAATGGTGTGTCCGAACGGAGAAACCAAACTTTGTTAGACATGGTAAGGTCTATGATGAGTCACATTGAGCTACCAATTTCCTTTTGAGGATATACATTGAACAATGCAATAATTATTTTGAATAAGGTTCCGTCAAAGTCTGTTCAACATACTCCATATGAAATATGGATAGGAAAGAAACCGGGTTTCTCATTCCTGAAGATTTGGGGATGCTGGGCATACGTTAAACGTTTGGATAGTACCAAACTAGAACCCAATTGGATAAGTGTCTATTTGTAGGTTATCCTAGGGAAATCAAATGATATTACTTCTACAACCCACAAGAGAACAAAGTATTTGTTGCTCTACATGCGGTTTTCCTCGAAAAGGAATTCCTAAATGCAGTGGTAAATGGGAGGAAAGTTGAACTCGATGAAAATCGGAGTGATACTATTCCTGGCACCGATTCCTTAACGGAACACGAACAGTTCATCAGGGATGAGACTGTACCACAATCTTTTAATACACAAGAACCGCGTAGGTCGGAGAGAGTTAGAAAACAACCTGAGAGGTATGGGTTTCTGATCTCACCTCATGTGGATATTAATCTTATTGAGGAAGACGAACCGGCTACGTATGAGGAATCAATACAAGATATCGACTCCGTTTTATGGCAAGATGCCATGAAGTCCGAAATGGATTCCATGTACACCAACCAAGTTTGGACACTGGTTGATGCACCAGAAGGCGTAAAGCCTATTGGTTGCAAATGGGTCTTCAAGAAGAAGACCGATATGGATGGCAAGATACAAACATACAAAGCTAGGCTCGTAGCGAAAGGGTATCGTCAACGACATGGTGTCGATTACGATAAAACTTTTTCACCTGTTGCCATGATTAAATCCATTCGGATAATGCTTGCTATTGCTGCATATTTCGATTACGAAATATGGCAGATGGACGTCAAAATCGCTTTCCTTAACGTAAACCTTTTGGAGGATGTTTATATGCAACAGCCTGACAGTTTTGTCGTACTAAGACTTGCAAACAAGGTTTATAAGTTAAATCGATCCATTTATGGATTGAAGCAAGCATCGCGTTCTTGGAACCAACGTTTTGATGAGATCATAAAAGAATATGATTTTATTCAAAACGAGGATGATCCTTGTGTATATAAGAAGGTTAGTGGGAGCGCACTAACATTTATTGTCCTTTATGTTGATGATGTATTGCTTATTGGCAATGACATTCCCATGCTACTGTTGGACAATTATGACCCATAGCGTCACTATTTGTACAAATCATGGTGTTGTTGTACAAATTAACTATGTGACAAAGGAGATTGCTCTCTTATCATTTGTGATTAGATCACCAAGATATATAAATGATAGGAGGTCCCTATGATTTGTTCCTGGATTGAAAATGATATGAGACAGTATCAATCCACGAAGGATAAATCATTAAATATCCATAGTCAGAGTTTTATCGAGATTGGACATCGATAAATGCGTAAAAGACTAGTATTAAACTTGTGCGCGTTGTGAGGGCACAATGGCATAGTTCTCATATATTTGGGTATAGGATACTCATGCAAGTGTAATAGGCGGTTGTGTTTTACCGATGGTACGGGAAACAACTTCGCTCTGGATAGACCCCCTCGGAATTCCATTGATAGTATGACTATGTGTCTATGGAAGTCCGAAATCAGGGTAGGTGTATTTGGTCTTAACCTGAGACTTGCACCGCTAATACTTGCGACAATCAATATACTTTGGTTATGGTCGTCCAGGGCTTTAACCGATTTCTGTGTACGCCTCTTCTGGGTATATCGAGAATCGTAGTGTGTTGGGTGTGATGTCAAGACAGAAGTGTCACTCCAGTCATATGGAGATGATGGTCACGTAGGATACGGTACTAGTACTTTTATGTACTGCAGTCATCGGGATAAAATGACAAGGTCAGGTTAATCCGATTATAGAGACTAGTTACCAGACATCTGACATGTGCTTCGTACGGGGCAGACACAATTCCAGCCCCAGGCCTAGCACGTGATCATCCGATACTGGATCGACATACACAATACTACGTATACTACGCCTGATATAGATCATATATTCCTGTAAGGATATTTCTGGAGAATTGGGTAGGCATGGCGCTTTGCTAGAAGCCAACCTTGTCTTGTAAATCGGTAAAACGTGGTACTTGGTACTTACGTGTTCGGATAGTCCGACGACCGAATTTACTGCCAACATATCCGGGGATCTCATGGGTCGCTTCCCGAAGATTCACCGATGACGTATGACTCGTACTTTTAATTAATCTGGGATTAATAAGATGAGAGAGAAAATTAATCTGGGATTAATTACGGAGATATTTTATCTGGGATAAAATATCATTTAAAGAGAGAGAACGATTAATTTGGAATTAATCTATTAAATAATATATTCGATATATTAAACGAAATTGGATTTCGACACGGAATTAAAATTAGATTTAATTCGGGCGAACGAGTTAATTTAGAATTAATTCATTAGCGACGTGAATATTGATTTCGCTAGGCATAATCATTTAATTACGTCGCAATGAAAAATTCGTTAATTTGGAATTAGCGAACCCGAGCCCGAGATTGTTTACGAGCGCATTCGTATTTCGAATTCGAGCGCGGCACGCAAGTCAAATCAAGCGTCAAATCATTAGTCGCATCAAGCGTCAAATCATTAGTCACTTTGAGTGGTGTGACAACTTGTCACTTGATTTGATTGATTGATGTGAGTTGATGGGAGTTTTTGAAAAGCTTTTGAAAGCTTGAATGACTAATATCATTATTTTAATGTTTGGTATATGTTAATGATTTTGGAAATCAATTAAAACATTACACATTTTCATTCTCTCTCATGGCTCACGAATTTGGAGCCAAATTTCTTCTTCTTCTCTCTCGGCCAACAGGCCATTTTCTTCTCAAAATGTTTCTGGTTTGACCGTGAAAATAGAAGAAAAGGCAAGCAAAGTGTGGGAAATTTCTGGCAAATTTCTTGAGAGCTAGCACTCCGAGAGACATGCGAAGGTGATAGGGAAGTCCACCCATGAGCTTGGAATCCTTTGACGAAGCTTGGAGCTTGGATTCTTGAAGACACAAATCCGAATTTTAGGAGCAAACAACAGCCCACTGCCGAGCTTCACAGTGAGCAGAAACCAAATTTTATTGCCTCTCTCGCGTCGCTCAACCGTTCGATGTGAGTATTCCGCAACTCCTCGTTGTATTCGCACATGTTTTTCATGCTTTGTATTCGATCCTCAGGACTTAGAGATCTCCAATAATGGTATCAGAGTGATTGGAAAGCATGAAATTTGATTATGGCTTAAAATTTGGGTAAATTGTATTTGAGCATGTTTTAATGAAATTGGATGAATTAGTATGCTTAAATATGTTTTAATTGAAGATTGATTGGATCAATTTGTTGAAAAATTGTTTGGAATATTTTCCCCAATTGCTTGTGTTGGCCGAATGTCAACTTACCCTAAAGTCTTGGAATTTTGATTTTTTTATTCATTGGATGAGTTAGAATCATGTTGGGGATATTGATTTAATGTTTAATTGGATTCAATTGGATTGGATTAAAAATTGGACATAATTTCCCCACAAAGCCGAGAGTTATAAGCATGATTGGGTTTGATTTTTGATGAAATGTGTTGGACATGTTTTTTTGTAATTGAGCATGATTAATTAGGCTAATTGGTATTTTGGAAATGTTAATTGGGTAATTAATTGTGTTATACACTTTGGGTAATTAAATTGGGAATTTGGAATTTGTAATTTAATTATATTGGGCCTAATTTTGGAAATTGGACTTTTAAGTGTTGTAATTGGGCTTGGTTGTACTAAGTAGGGTTTAGGAAAAATTGGTTGGATCCAATTGGGCCCCAAAACCGCCTCCATAAAGCCCAAATGCGACTAATGGACCTTTAAAGTTTAATTGGGCCTAATGGGCCAAAATTGATTTCTAGGCTTATAGGGTAATTCCCGGATTGGACTTTGGTTATTGGGTTTGACCCGAGTTGACCAAAAGTCGACTCCTCAAGAAATTAATTAAAAGCCCATTGGACTTTAATTAAATTAATATTGGATATTAATCGGGCTTTGAGACCCGTAACGATTAAATTTGGAATTTAAGTCGTAAAGGTTCGTTAATAAAGTGTAGTATTTAATTTGGAATTAAATAGCGAATTAGTATTAAATACAAATTGAATTGGATTTAATTTTGTAGTTTAATTTAATTCGAGAATTCGTACTTTAAGTACTTATTCGCAAAACGAGTTTGACTCGCGCAAAATCAAATCGTTGTTTGAACATTGGATGGTCACTAATTATCAGATTAATTAATTTGATTAGATTGATTGATAACATGCTTGTGTGAATACATGGTTGTGATGCATGAATAATGTATATCGGATGTATATTAGATGGGTGGGGCAATTTTAGAAATTGTTGTAATAAATTTGAAATTTATTAAATTGGACCTGCGTGTCCAGCCTTATTACCTCATTTCTCATTGTATTTATCTTCTCACCTATTCCCTTCAATGTAAATGAGATTTCTTTAGAAGTGTAGTGTAACGGGTAGAAATAATACATGTGCTAGCGGGAGAGGAAAGTGAGAGATTTGATCTAGGATCAATGTGTAAAGTATCCATCCACATATCATTATTATTTATTTATACGCGCTTTATTATGTGTTTAGAATGCATTTTTAAGGGTGTATGATGATGAGACCTTAACAAAGATAATAAATTGGTTGCCAATTTGCACTCGAAAAACCCTCACAAATATTAAACGTTTTTCCTTCCATTGAGTGATTCTTACTCAAGATCTAAGACTGGCATTGGTTTGTTGGCCAAAGTCAAGGCCTTTGTCCATCGAAGATGTGTTTGAATCACGAGAGCTTTGTTCCATATTGGTGTCTTGTCCAAGTTGTGGTTTGTTGGCCAAAGTCAAGACCACTTCTTGTCCATCGACATTGATTACGAATCTTTCCATGGTCAATGGGTTCCGCTTAACTGGGATCACTAAGTTTGTTGTGCCAAAGTCAAGGCTTAGTTGATTCAGAAGAAAAAGGTTAGGTAATATATTGGATATATTGGCATATATAAGATATATGTTTCAGACTTGGATGTCCCCCTACTGGATCTAGGAATTGGATTGGATCCAATTGATCTTAGAGATCTACCTAGTTAATTATCATACATTGTTGGCCAAATTCAAGATTGTGTGATATTTAACGGGATCCTAGCCCACTAGGAAACACGGTTTCCTGAGTACTCGACATAGGGTTAGAGGCTCGCCGAAAAATAGTGGGAGGCAAGAATTGAATTTGCAATATTCGTTTAATTACTTGTCATACGCGCTCAATCAAATATCATTCGTCAAATAAATTAAATGTTAGTTGGACTAATATTTAAACGTTGTTTTAATTAACAGTTGGACTGTATTCAAATTATTCATTTATAGTTGGTTATAATTGGATTATAGTAATCAATATATTTGATTTAATTATTAAAGTTGATTAAATAGTTGGAATATATAATCATTATAATAAATAGTACCGAAATCATGATTAAATAATTAGACTATTAGAATCAAGATATAATTGAAAGATTGACGTTTAATACATAATTTTAGGGAAAATGTATTTAAATGGTTTAATTTTCAAATTGGGAATAAATTTCAGGATGGTCCTGGAAACTAATAAGTTACTTTATTGATGAAATAACATATTAGGGCTAAGCCCGGAGTTAAGCAAATAGTAGATCATAATCTTTGGAAGATTTATGTAATGATAACTTTAGTGCTTAATCCATTAAGCTTGTCGCAGTAGACCTTAATTTCTGAATCAGAACTAAGGATTAGATCATTAAAGTATGATAAAGAAATTGAAGGATCTTCATAGATCTTAGAAGTACTAATTGCAATTAATAACTCTTGGAGGGTTAATGACTATTCTCAAGGAGACAAAGTCAACTTTTGCAATTGGCAAGTAGCGTAAGGCGCACCTTACTTTGATATTCTAGAAACCCGATGCTTGGCCAAAGGCTTCTGGAGTGTTGAAAAGGGCAAAGGGAAAATCATTATAATCTTCTAGGAAGATAAATGACATATCCCAAAATGTCTGCCTAAATGTGGGAAACGGGATCGCGGAAGCGTGACTGCCGTTTGGACAAAGCAGACATGAAGGAATTGAAGAACGAACAAGGCTCTGACTTCAAATATGTTTGTCAAAATTATGTTCACTATTAGTATTGAAATTGGATTTTAAATACTTAGTGTGGTACATAAATATATACTGATGTTCAGAATCTGCTATAAGCAGGATACTGACTTCAGATTGAGATTTAATTTGCAAATCAGAAACGGGACGAAAGTCGCTGTTTTAACCGCAAAAACCTAATTTTACGAACTACCCTCATGTATGTAGCTAAATTTGGAAACTGTTATAATGTAACTAGTTTGACTAGAAACATCTCATCTCCATATCAGTGTTTAACCCGTTGCGGGTGAACCTTTATATTCTAAAACACTAAGTGTTTTATTATATAAAGATGATATTGAGATAAATACATTAGATGTGAATAACAGAATTAATATTTTGAATATAAATAAATCTCAAATATATAACATGACAAACAAACAGCTCAAACTGACTTGATCAGAAGAAACTGATGTGGCATTGTTGTCTGGGACACAATTAAACAAGAATCGTATATCCACACTTTTGAAGAGTGGATACTATGACTGTTTTGATTCCATTCAAATAAAGTCTACGAATATAGTTTATTGGGCAAAGTGCCTAAAACACTATTTACTTGGTAAAAGTGAAAATGCCATCGATCTGATATCCCTAGTTCATAGTGAAGCAAGTGGGCCCATATCTAGCTAAGCTGGAAGTGAATATGAATATTTCGTGACCTTTACGGATGTGGCATCGCGTTATGGTTATGTGTTTCTTTTGAAGAACACAAATCAGAAACTTTTAAAGTTTCGACACGAAATAGACAAACAGATCGGCTAAAGTATTAAACTGTCACGGTAAGACCGTAATGGAAAATACTTTAGCAATAAATTTCTAATATACTTGAAAGAGTATAGTATTTTTCAATGAAGACTCCTCCCGGAACACATCAATTTGACGGTGTGTCCGAACGGATAAACCGAATTATGTTAGACATGATAAGACTAATCGTGAGTCGCTCTAAGCTACCATTTCCTCAACGGATAAACATTAACAGTGCAGAACTTATTTTGAATAAGGTTCCATAATAATCTGTTTGACAGATTTCATATTAGATACGAACGGGAAAGAAACCGGGTTTCACATTCCTGTATATTTGGGTATGCTGGGCACATGTTTGGACGATACCAAACTAAAACCCAAATTGGATAAGTGCCAAATTGTAGGTTATCATAGGTATACCAAAGTATTGTACTTATACAACTCACAAGAGAACAATGTAATTGTTGCTCGCCATGCGGTTTTCCTTTGAGGAATACCGATATGGAGTGGTAAGTGGGAGGATAGTGAAACTCGATAAAAAATCGGAGTAATACTATTCCAGGCACCGATTCATTAATGGAACACAAATAGTTCATCAATGATGAAACTATTCCAATAATCTTCGAATACACAAGAACCACGTAAGTCGGAGAGAATCAGAAAACAACCTGGGGTATAGGTTTCTGATCTCATCCCATAAAGATGTCTATCTTATTGAGGAATACCAACTGACTACGTATGAGGAAGTGATACAAGGTATTGTCTCCCTGTTATGACAAAGTGTCATGAGTCTGAAATGGATTCCATGTATATCAACTATGTTTGGATACTAGTTGATGTACCACAAGGCATTGTGCCTATTGGTACTTTATAAGTCTTCAAGGAAGACATACATGAAAGGCAACATACCAACGTACCAAGCTAGGCTTGTAGCGGAAATGTATCGTTATCAACATTGTGTTGATTATGATTCAACCTTTTACCTGTTGCCACGGTAAATCCATTTGGATAATGCTTGCTAATGCTACACATTTCATTCATGAAATATGTTAGCTGAACGGGAAAATCGCTTTCCTTAAAAGGAAACCTTTTGGAGGATGTTTAAAACATCCTGTCGGTTTTGTCGTACCAAAACTAGCAAACAAGGTTTGCAGGTTATTCGATCCATGTTTGGATTGAAGCAAGCATTAGGTTCTTGAAATTATCATTTTGATGTAATCATAATAGTTTATGATTTAATTCAAAACGAAAATGATTCTTGTGTATATAAGGAGGTTAGTGGGAGCGCACTGACAATGGCTATCCTATAAATAATGATAATGTGTCATTTCTTGGAAATGACATTCCCATAAAATAATCGGTGAAAGCTTGGCTTTCATAAATACTCTCCGAGAAATCGTACATTGTAAAATGTACGCGACCTGGTGTCTCATACGCTTTATGCATATGGATTCAAAATCAAGCAATCCAAGTGATAGTCACTGGATTGAAGTTAAGAACATCCTTTAGTATCTTAGAGAACTAAGGATGCTGTCTTAGTCTATGGAGAAGGAGAAATTTAAGTGACTGGGATCATTGTAGCAAGTTTCCAAACCAATAAAAATGACTATAAGTCATAAACGGTACTATACAGTTTGAATAACGGTACAGTGAGCTGGAAATCTTCCAAGCAAGATACTGTTACCGAATAAACAACAAATGCACATTATTGTTGCAGCTGAGGCATCAATAGAAGCTATTTGGGTCGATAATAAATCTAATTAGATTAGATATAATTCTGTTAGCAGCTGAGCTAGGCGTCAGCACAGGCTAAAGAATTAACGGTCTCATCAACGATCCAGATATATACTTCGATATTCATCTTATTTCGAATAAATCGCATCAGATAAAAATCATGCAAATCCGCTGACGAAAGCATTTCTCAGCAGTTTGAGCCAACCGTATATAGTTCGGGTGTTAGACACTCGAGTGACTGGCTATAGGCCAAGTGGGAGATTGTTAGACAATTATGACCCATAGCGTCACTATTTGTACAGATCATGGTGTTGTTGTACAAATTAACTATGTGACAAAGGAGATTGCTCTCTTATCATTTGTGATTAGATCACCAAGATATATAAATGATGGGAGGTCCCTATGATTTGTTCCTGGATTGAGAATGATATGAGACAGTATCAATCCCCGAAGGATAAATCATTAAATATCCATAGTCAGAGTATTATCGAGATCGGACATCGATAAATGCGTAAAAGACTAGTATTACACTTGTGCGCGTTTGATGAGTGGTATTTATATCACTATTTCCCACTCATTTAACTTAATATTTTGTATAGTTTCTTGAGTTTTATGAATGTTTTGATGTGTTTTATGGTTATTTTGCAGATAAATAAAGTTTGGATAGCACTGGAGGCAATTTGGGGCAAAACCGGACAAAAATGCGTCAACAGAGATATTTTAGTCTTTTGCGCGTCGCGACGCTGGAACACAGCGCGCCGCGACGCTCAGCGTGCGCCGGTTCTGCTAAAATGCGCCATGGTCAATGGGTCAACAATCTGAAAAGTTGACTTTGCTAAAATGCGCCGCTGCCACGTGTCACCATCACATCCCATCTGCTAACATGCGCCGTGCCACGTGTCATCATCATATGCTGCCGACACTCAGACTTGACACGTGTCGCCTCGTCATCTGCCACATCATCGGTCAACAAGTCAACCTTGCCACGTGTCATGCCACATCATCGTCCACGTCAGCAGGTCAACCGAGTCAACTTGCCACGTCAGCCTCAGCCAATCACAACTTGACACGTGTCGCGTGAACAGTCAGCCGCCATGCTACGTGTCGCCTTCTCATCGTGCCACGTCGACAAATCCATCGTCGCGACGCTGAGGTACTTGGCGTCGCGACGCTGGAATAGTGAAAAATTTGCCTATAAATTCAGCGCGAAATTTCAGAATTTTGTACACCCCTCTCTCTCTTGATTTCTCTCTCTAGAGAGAGTTTCTCTCTCTAGAATTTTTAGTTTTTTTATTTTTAGTTTGTAATTTATTTTAATTACTTTTGTAATAATAGTAATTTAATTTTTACTATTTACTTTTTACAGTTTTTACTATTCACCATGTTGAAGTAACTTTTTCAGCTAAGGTGAAAGGTAATTCTTCTACTATTGCTATTTAGATTAATCTCCCTTAAAAATAATATATTCACTATTTAAAATATTGACTTAATAAGGAATACCGCTATATTGGTCGGTTGGTAATTCATTCTTAATCTGGTTTAAACCTGACTAATCAAGGATACCGCCAGACTGGTCGGTTGGTAAATTTATTTTTGGTTCCGCCTTAATGGCTGGTTGGACTTAATTTGACTTAATCAGGATACCGCCAGAATGGTCGGTTGGTAATATTATCACAAGTTTATATATTATTTTATGTGAGATATCTAAATTAGTAGTAGTAAAAGTAATTCCTTTTACCTTAGCATTTTATTTTATTGTAATTTACTTTTCAGCATTTTTACTTTATGTCTTTTAATTTTATGTATTTACTAGTCCTAGTTATGTGTTAGTTAATTAGAGGTTGTGATGACTTTTAATATCATCGGTTTATAAGGGATTATTTTATAGTGAGGTAATTTAAAGGTTTATTTATTAAGTCTTAAGCTTAATGCTTCTTGTTGTCTGATCACCAATAAGATTGATATGGTAAATCTAAAATGAACTAGACATAGGGATTTTAGGTTTCAGCCTTAGACTTAATAGCCCACGATCTTCCTTGAGGATAGATAACCCTTTAATAGATTTCCTTACAGGATAGGAATATACCTGTCGGGCGGGGGTAGCCATAATTGGAACTTAAACTTAATGAATCCAGATAATTTGGTTGACATAGACATATGGTTCAATTGGGTTAAACTGGGTATTTGTGTCTGACCATCGACAGAGGCTTACACATAATTTAGTGTTCCAGGTTAGTAAATCGATTTATTACACAAACATAAAATAATCACTTCATCTTTTAAATGATATTAGAATGATTCACAACCTTAGATCTTTGTATTTTTTTTATTTTCCTTAGTATTTTCTTTTATCTTTTTATTTATTTATTTAGCAAATCTACAATCAACCAAATCAATCAAGCAATCAATTCTATTCTCCCTTTAATTAGATATTTGTAAATAAATAGATTCAATAATTAATAACAACAGTAGGAATTAAGTCCTCGTGGGATCGATATTTTTATACTACTTGAACGATACGTGCGCTTGCGTTATACGTGTGTGTTTACGCCGGTCAGCGTTGTGAGGGCACAATGGCATAGTTCTCATATATTTGGGTATAAGATACTCATGCAAGTGTAATAGGAGGTTATGTTTTACTGATGGTACGGGAAACAACTTTGCTCTGGATAGACCCCCTCGGAATTCCATTGGTAGTATGACTATGTGTCTATGGAAGTCCGAAATCAGGGTAGGTGTATTTGGTCTTAACCTGAGACTTGCACCGCTAATACTTGCGACAATCAATATACTTTGGTTGTGGTCGTCCAGGGCTTTAACCGGTTTCTGTGTACGCCTCTTCTGGGTATATCGAGAATCGTAGTGTGTTGGGTGTGATGTCAAGACGAAAGTGTCACTCTAGTCATATGGAGATGATGGTCACGTAGGATACGGTACTAGTACTCTTATGTACTTCAGTCATCGGGATAAAATGACAAGGTCAGGTTTATCCGATTATAGAGACTAGTTACAAGACATTCGACATGTGCTTTATACGGGGCATACACAATTCCAGCCCCAGGCCTAGCACGTGATTATCCGATACTGGATCGACATACACAAAACTACGTATACTACGCCTGATATAGATCCTATATTCCTGTAAGGATATTTCTGGAGAATTGGGTAGGCATGGCACTTTTCTAGAAGCCAACCTTGTCTTGTAAATCGGTAAAACGTAGTACTTGGTACTTACGTGTTCGGATAGTCCGACGACCGAATTTTCTGCCAACATATCCGGGGATCTCATGGGTCACTTCCCGAAGATTCACCGATGACGTATGACTCGCACTTTTAATTAATCTGGGATTAATAAGATGAGAGAGAAAATTAATATGGGATTAATTGCGGAGATATTTTATCTGGGATAAAATATCATTTAAAGAGAGAGAACGATTAATTTGGAATTAATCTATTAAATAATATATTCGATATATTAAACGAAATTGGATTTCGACGTGGAATTAAAATCAGATTTTAATTCGGGCGAACGAGTTAATTTAGAATTAATTCATTAGCGACGTGAATAGTGATTTCGCTAGGCATAATCATTTAATTACGTCGTAACGAAAAATTCGTTAATTTGGAATTAGCGAACCCGAGCCCGAGATTGTTTACGAGCGCATTCGTATTTCCAATTCGAGTGCGGCACGCAAGTCAAATCAAGTGTCAAATCATTAGTCGCATCAAGCGTCAAATCATTAGTCACTTTGAGTGATGTGACAACTTGTCACTTGATTTGATTGATTCATGTGAGTTGATGGGAGTTGTTGAAAAGCTTTTGAAAGCTTGAATGACTAATACCATTATTTTAATGTTTGGTATATGTTAATGATTTTGGAAATCAATTAAAACAATTACACATTTTCATTCTCTCTCATGGCTCACGAATTTGGAGCCAAATTTATTCTTCTTCTCTCTCGGCCAACAGGCCATTTTCTTCTCAAAATGTTTCTTGTTTGACCGTGAAAATGGAAGCAAAATGTGGGAAATTTGTGGCAAATTTCTTGAGAGCTAGCACTCCGAGAGACATGCGAAGGTGATAGGGAAGTCCACCCATGAGCTTGGAATCCTTTGACGAAGCTTGGAGCTTGGATTCTTAAAGACACAAAGCCGAATTTGAAGAGCAAACAGCAGCCCACTGTCGAGCTTCACAGTGAGCAGAAACCAAATTTTGTTGCCTCTCGCGTCGCTCAACCGTTCGATGTGAGTATTCTGAAACTCCTCGTTGTATTCGCACATGTTTTTCATGCTTTGTATTCGATCCTCGGGTCTTAGAGATCTCCAACAGCTACAATCGGTGAAAGCTTGGCTTTCGTTAAAATTCTCCATGAAAGATCTGGGAGAAGTAGCCTTTATTCTAGGAATAAAGATCTACCGGGATAGATCTAGAAAGTTGTTTAGTCTTTCCCAAAGCACGTACATTGACAAAGTATTGAAGAGATTCAACATGAAACAGTCTAAGAGGGGATTGTTGCCAGTGTCACATGACGTCACTATATCTAAAGACATGTGTCCTAAAACTCAAGATGAGAGAGACAACATGAGTCAGATCCCATTTGCTTCGGCAGTCGGATCGATCATGTATGCCATGATATGTACGCGACTTGATGTCTCATATGCTTTGAGCATGTGTAGTCGCTATTAGGCCGATCCAGGTGATGGTCACTGGGTTGCGGTAAGAACATCCTTATGTATCTTAGAAGAACTAGGGATGCGTTCTTAATCTATAGAGATGGAGAACTTGAGGTAACTGGGTTTACCGATGCAAGTTTCCAAATCGATAAAGACGGCTGTACATCTGAAACTGAAATTTTGAGCTCTATTTATAGGCATCCAGAAGTGCCACGCGTCGCGACGTGCAGGTTTTTCTTGCGACGTGACGTACTGACGTGGCAGCTTCTGATTGGTTGGCTTCAGATTCTTATCTGACACGTGGCGATTGCGGATAAGGTGCTAAGGTGACACGTGGCAAGGCGACTGGCACTCAATGATTATGCTGATGTGGTGATGATGTGGCACTGATGTGGCACTGACGTGGCGACACGTGGCGATAGTGACTATCGGCACCATAGAATTATGACACGTGGCACTTCGTGATTGGCTGATGATGATGTGGCGGTGACGTGGCACATTGACTCAGTCAACTGTTGATGTGGATGATGACATGGCTGACATATGGAGTGACATGTGGCAACACGTGGTGATGGCGATTGTCGGCACCGTAGGATGATGACACGTGGCTCGGCGCACGTTAGCAGATCGGCTGTGATGGTGACACGTGGTACGACGCACGTTAGCAAAGTCAAACTTCTCAGATTCTGACATGTGGACTTGGCGCACGTTAGGCGTCGCGACGTGCGAAATGATGAAAATGCCCTTTTGTGTTCTTTTTCACTGTTTTGGCCCCAAATTACCTCCAGAATATCCTGAAACTTTATTTATCTACAAAATAACACAAAACACATCAAAATATTCACAAAACTCAAGAAACTATACAAAATATTAGGTCAAATGAGTGGGAAATAATGATACATTTACCACTCATCACTTATAAATTGGCAAACAGGGTCTTTTAAAGTCAGATTCCCGAGACTTAAATGTTGTCTTTCTTTTTGGAATTGTGTATATAACATGTGAATTGCATGATGCACATATCCACTGGAATGCGTCTCAAGAGTCTTAGATATGTCATCCAAAGACTCCTTACTCAAGCCATCCTAATGACTTTAATTTTGTCTTCACGGTTATCAAACACCATTCCTAAAGAACGACAACGAGTATTACATGTCATTCGAGCACATTTATAGCAAACACCCATTCTTTTAGCTATTCTCTTTTTAACATAGGTGTTTCTTCCTAAACCAGGCATATATGAAATAAAAGAGTCAGAGGACTCACCTGCCAATCAGACCTGTGCGTCAATAATCCAACGAATGTCATTAGGAATACCTTTGATCATCAGTAGTCTCATTCGTTCCAAGCGAGCTTTGTAGACTTTCATCAGAGAGTTTTGAGGGAGAGAAGGAAATTACTTGTGAAGATTTGCGAGAACGTCTTCCATCGTGAAATATGACTTTACCTACATAAATTAAACACACCAATATAAAACACACCAAATCACAATATATACACAAATTGCATGGGTTGCCTCCCAGCTAGCGCTAATTTTAAAGTCGTCAGCCAGACATGACTACCCGAATGTTAGGTTGGATCTGAAAGTGTGACACTTTCTTTTTGTCGCTCAAATGATTCTCTCCAGTAGTGCTTGACACGCTGGCTGTTAACTTTGAATGTTTTGTTGGTGTTGGGATCAAGTAACTCAACAGCTCCATATGGTAAAACCTGAGTGATCACATATGGACCTGACCACATTGACTTCAACTTTCCAGGGAAAAGTTTTAACCGTGAATTGTATAATAACACCTGCTGCCTTGGTTCCAAATGTCGATGCACTATTTTTCGATCATGCCATTTATTGGTATTTTCTTTGTATAATCTAGCATTCTCATAAGCATGTAGGTGAAATTCCTCCAATTCGTTAAGTTGGTGGAGTTGATTTTCTCCTGGTGCTTGTAGATCAAGATTCAATTTCTTCAGTGCCGAGTACGCCTTGTGTTCAAGCTCCACGGTAGATGGCACGCGTTCCCAAACACCATTCGATATTGGGACATACCAATGGGTGTCTTGTAAGCTGTCTGATATGCCCATAATGCGTCATCTAGTTTTGTAGACCAGTCCCTCCTTGTTGATCTAACGGTTCTTTCCAAGATTCTTTTGATCTCCCTGTTTGAAACTTCAACCTGTCCATTTGACTATGGATGGTAGGCAGTGGAAACTTTATGAGTAACTCTGTATTTAGATAGGAGTGCATCGAAGTATCTGTTGCAGAAATGTGTGCCACCATCACTGATAATTGCACGAGGTGTTCCGAAGTGAGTGAAAATATTCTTTTTAAGGAATTTTATCACCACTTTTGAATTATTAGATGGTAGTGCAATTGCTTCAACCTATTTGGAGACGTAGTCTACTGCAACTAGTATGTACATGTTTCCGAATGATGGAACAAAGGGTCCCATAAAATCAATCCCCCATATATCAAATATCTCCACTTCCAGAATATTTTGCAAAGGTCCTTCATTTCTCCTTGAAATATTTCCCGTTCTCTGGCACCTGTCACATTGACGAGCAAATAAGTAAGCATCTTTAAAAAGAGTGGGCCAGAACAAACATGATTGAAGGACTTTGACTGTAGTTTTATTCCCGCTGAAGTGTCTGCCATATGGTGATGAATGACAATGTTGTAGAACATTGTTGACCTCATCCTGTGGAACACAACATCTCAGTAATTAATCAGCACAACATTTGAACATGTACGGCTCATCCCAGACATAGTGCTTGACTTCTTTGAAGAACTTCTCCCGTTGTTGAGTTGTCCATTCCAACGGCCATTTTCCTAATCCTATGTAGTTGACATAGTCAGCATACCAAGGGACATCATGTTGTTTCATGGAAAATAACTGTTCATCTGGAAAAGTTTCTTTGATTGTTAGTTCTTTGCCAGCTGTTTCTCCATTCTCGAGCCTCGATAAGTGATATGCCACTTGGTTTTCTATTCCTTTCTTGTCTCGGATCTCCACATCAAATTCTTGCAGTAGAAGTATCCAACGGATCAATCTGGGTTTGGCATCTTTCTTCGCGTTTAGGTATTTGATTGCTGAATGATCTGTGTAGACCACCACTTTGGGACCCAGTAGATAGAAGCAGAATTTATCAAAAGCAAACACAACTGCAAGCAACTCTTTTTCAGTGGTTGTGTAGTTGAGTTGAGTTTCATTCAGAGTTCTGCTGGAGTAATAAATGGTGTGAAAAATCTTTGCTTTGTGTTGTACCAAAACTGCACCTACAGCAAAATCACTAGCATCGCACATCAACTCAAATGGAAGGGTCCAGTTGGTGCTACTATGATGGGAGTAGAAACCAACTTCTATTTCAAGATTTCAAAAGCTTCGTGGCATTCTTTGGTGAAGTTGAAAGGCACATCATTCTCCAGAAGATTGCATAGAGGTTTAGCAATCTTTGAGAAGTCTTTGATAAATCTCCTGTAAAGCCAACATGTCCGAGAAAACTTTGAATCCCTTTGATAGATGTTAGAGGAGGTAGTTTTTCAATTATTTCATTCTTTTCTTTGTCTACCTCGATTCCCTTTTGTGAGATCTGATGTCCAAGGATGATGCCTTCCTGCACCATGCAGTGGCATTTCTCAAAGTTGAGCACCAGGTTAGTATCTTCGCACCTTTGTAACACTTGTTCTAGATTTTGCAAGCAGTGGTCAAATGAGTCTCCAAACACAGAGAAATCATCCATGAAAACCTCCATACTTTGTTCCATCATGTCTGAGAAGATGGCCATCATGCAATGTTGAAATGTGGCAGGAGCATTACATAGTCTAAATGGCATCCTGCGGAAAGCAAAAGTACCATACGGACATGTAAAAGTGGTTTTCTCCTAATCTTCTGGGGCGATGGCTATCTGATTGTACCTTGAGTATCCATCCAGAAAGCAATAGAACTCATGTCCCGCCAGTCTGTCCAGTATCTGGTCAATGAATGGTAGTGAAAAATGATCTTTCTTTGTTGTTTTGTTCAACTTCCGGTGACCCATGCATACTCTCCATCCAGTCACCGTTCTTGCTGGAATCAGCTCGTTCTTTTCATTTGTGACTACATTAATTCCTCCTTTCTTCGGTACACACTGCATATGACTCACCCAAGTGTTGTCAGAGATGAGGTAGATGATGCCAGCATCCAACCATTTGATGATTTCTTTCTTCACGACCTCCTTCATGATTAGATTAAGTCTCTGTTGATGCTCTACTGTGGGTTTGTACTCGTCATTCATCAGAATCTTATGCGTGCAAAATTATGGACTAATGCCTCGAATGTGTGCTATAGTCCAGCCAATGGCTTTCTTATGCTCTCGTAACACTCTCAACAACTTTTCTTCCTACTCCAATGTTAGCGAAGAAGAAATAATCACATGTAATTCAGAAGAGTTTCCTAAGAATGCATACCTAATATGGCTAGGAAGTAGCTTCAGCTCCAGCTGCGGTGGTTCTTCAATTGAGGGTTTGATTCGTTCCTTCTTCGGTAGTTCCAGACTTTCCACATGTGGTGTCGATTTGAAATGAAAGGGCTTGTCAAGATAGTTGATACATTCCAAAATTTTAGCATCTAGCTCACTGTCAGTCATGTTAGTGATACAAGCTTCAAGTTTATCCGTGGGAATTGTATCAGTATCCTGGATGATACTATCAACAACATCAACTCTGAAACATTCCTCCTCATTTTCATCACTCGGGAATTTCAAGGCTTTGAAAACATTGAAGGTAACTTCTTGGTCTTGTACTTTCATGGTTAGTTCTCCTTTTTGTACATCAATAATATTTCGACCTGTAGCCAAGAATGGTCTCCCCATGATGATAGGTACATCTTTGTCTTCTTCCATGTCAAGGATAATGAAATCTGCTGGGAGAATAAGTTTGTCGACTTTAACCAGCACATCTTCGACTACTCCTCTCGGAAATGCGATTGTTCGATCAGGAAGTTGCAGAGAGACTGAGGTAGGCATTGCTTCTCTAATTTGCAGTTTCTTGTAAATAGAAAAAGACATCAAATTAACACTGGAACCTAAATCACATAAAGCCTTACCGATGTAATATTCTCCAATGGTGCATGAGACAGTGAAACTGCCAGGATCTTTCAACTTTTAGGGAAGCTTCCTCTGAATGATGGCGTTGTATTCTTCTGTCAATGTTACTGTCTCGTAATCTCCCAATCTCTGTTTTCGTGAAAGAATGTCTTTCATGAATTTGACATAGCTGGGCATTTCTTCCAAAGCTTCTGCAAATGGAATGTTGATGTGCAGCTTTTTAAAGAACTCCAAGAATCGAGAAAAATCCTTGTCCAATTTACTTTTCTGGAGTCGCTGTGGAAAATGTGGAGGTGGAGTGATTCTTTCTTGCTCTTTTTCCTTTGCTTCTTTTTCCTCCATCTGCGGAACTGCTTCTTTTGGAACTTCTTCAATGGATGCCTTGATTCCAACATCTTTGTTGATTTCAGTACCGTTTTTCAAGGTAATGGCTTGACATTGCTCCTTCCTTCGGTTCCTTGGATTTGGTTCTGTGTTGCTGGGAAGATTACTTGGCGGTGTGTAACTCTGAGCATTGGCCAGTTGTCCAATTTGATTCTCAAGTGCTTTAATAGAAGCTGATTGGCTCTGAAACATAGCATCATATTTTTTAACTAAGCTAGCACTTCTACTATTCCTGGTTGTTTTTCATGCTCATGGCCTTTGTTTTGTTGTTGGAATCCGGGTGGTGGATAATTCTTTTGCCCTGAATTATTGCTCCATGCGAAATTGGGATGATTCCTCCACCCTGGGTTGTAGGTGTTTGAATATGGATTGTTCCCATGTCTGTTGAAATTGTTGACATAATTCACCGTCTTTTCATATTGGTTTGGCTCTGATACTCCTCCATATGGTGAACTTATGGATCCAATATTGCCTTGTGTGCTGAGAGTTTCCATGAATTTACATATCTGATCTAGCATGGCATTTACTGCTGTGTTTGCTCCAACTTCATAAATTCCAGCAATTCTTTGGATCATGCTCCTTTCTGTTGGCCATAATGAATTGTTGTTGGCCATTTCTTCAATTAGGTCCCAAGCTTGATCTTCTCCTTTTGTCATTAGTGCTCCTCCAGCAGCAGCATCAAATGTGGTTCTCATTATTCCAGAAAGTCCATTATAGAAGGTCTGGACTTGAAGCCATTTTGCAATTTAATGATTAGGACATTTCCGGAGTAAATCTTTGTACCTTTCCCAAGCTTCATAGAGTGATTCTGAGTCATGTTTCACAAAGGATGTGATGTCATTCCTCGGCTTTGCAGTTCTGGCTGGTAGAAAGTATTTTGCAAGGAATTTGGTGGCTAGAGTGTTCCAAGTTGTGATGGAACCTGCTGGTAATGAATGTAGCCAAGCTTTAGCTCTGTCTTTCAAGGAATATGGGAAAACACATAGTCTCATTGCTTCTTCAGCCACTCGATTGTAATTGAAAGTACCGCAAACTTCCAGGAAGTTGCTGATATAGGCATTAGGATCTTCAGTTGCATTCCCCCCAAACGGAACTGACTGCTGTATCATCTGAATGCATGTTTTGATGTCACACGCATTTACTGGTAAGGGAGGAAGTACAATACCGGAAATGAAGCCGTCAACACCATAATGGTTCTGTCTCGAATGAGAATTGGTGGTGCAAACTCCAAAGGTTTAAGTGTCATGTTGACTAATGCTTCCTGACCTTCTCGCCTTTCCCTTCTCAACTGTTTGATGGTTCTTTCAATAAATGGGTCAAGCGGTCGGATTTCAAACCTTCTGGTTCATCTCATGTAGTGTCTGAGAACCTGAAGCACAAGAAAACATAAATAATAAGTAAAAAGAAATTAGATACAAGTAAAGGTATCTAACCTCAAAACTAATAGTGAAAGATAAATAAGTCCCCAACAACGGCGCCAAAAACTTGACCGGTGCAATCACACGCGTATAACACAAGCGCACGTATCGTTCAAGTAGTATAAAAAGTATCGATCCCACAATGACTTAAAACCTAATCTATTAATTTATGAAGCCAAATTTTTACGAGTATCTAATGGATTGATTGTTTGATTGGATGGTGACTTTAAATTTAAAAAAAGTAAATAAAATAGCGCGAAAGTAGATTAAGGAAAATTCAATATTATTAAACTATCCAGAGTTATGATTCTTTCCAATATCTTTTTAAAGATGAAGTGGTTATCTTATGTTTGTGTAATATATTAATTTACTAACCTGGAACACGAAATTCTACAAAGCATCTGTCGATGGTCATGATGGAGTTTCTAGGTCTATAGGATCGAATAACAAACATGAAACAAATGCCAATACAAATCGAGAAAGTCGCGAAATACTTACATCGAGCGGTTGAGCGATGCGTAGGCAACAAAAATGAAATCTTTCTGCCTTGAACTGGTTCGGCAGTGGCAGTGGTAGAGCTCACTGTTTCGGGCTTCATCATCAAAAACAAGCTCCAAGCTTCGTCGTGGTGATTCCCGGCTCATGGGTGGACTTCCCTATCACCTTCGTATTGATCCCGGAGTGTGCTAGCACTCTCGATTTTACCACAAAATCACACTTTGCTTCCCATTTTTCTCTCTTGGTTCTCGGCAGAACTGCCAAACCAGTGGCAAGAAAATAGCAGCCCCTTGGGCGAAAATGAGAGAGGATAGTTGTTTTTGGTTTGAGAAATTTATGTATCTTATACACACATGTAAATTTCACATGCATTTCACTTGAATTTGGCTTTCAAAAAGCAAATCATTAAAGCCATAAATGGCACCAACCACACACATCACTTCCATCAATCATGAATAGTGACTTGCGTCAATCACTCAAATTGAAAGACATCCATCACTTGATTGACGAATGATGTGACGCTAGATGCGACTAGCGATTTCACGCTTGATTTGACGTGCCGTACTCGAATTCGAAATGCGAATGCGCTCGTAAATAATCTCGGGCTCGGGTTTGCTAATTCTAAATTAACGAATTTTACGTTGCGTCGTAATTAAATGATTACGCCTAGCGAAGTCACTATTCACGTCACTAACGAATTAATTCTAAATTAACTCGCTCGCCCGAATTAAAATCTAATTTTAATTCCGCGACGAAATCCAATTTCGTTTAATATATCAAATATATTAATTTACCAATTAATTCCAAATTAATCGTTCTCTCTCTTTAATGATATTTTATCCCAGATAAAATATCTCCGCAATGAATCCAGACTAATTTTCTCTCTCATCTAATTAATCCCAAATTAATTAAAGTGCGAGTCATACGTCATCAGTGAATTTTTGGGAAGCGACCCATGAGATCCCCGGATATGTTGGCAGTAAATTCGGTCGTCGGACTATCCGAACACGTAAGTACCTCGTACTACGTTTTACCAATTTACAAGACAAGGTTGGCCTCTAGCAAAGCGCCATGCCTTCCCAATTCTCCGGAAATATCCTTACAGGAATAAAGGATCTGTATCAGGCGTAGTATACGTAGTATTGCATATTTCTGTCCAGTATCAGATGATCACATGCAAGGCCTGGGGATGGTACAATGTCTGCCCCGTACGAAGCATATATCGGATAACAAGCAACTAGTCTCTTTAAAATCGGATAATCATGACCAAGTCATATTATCCCGTCGGTTGCAACCTTATATAGTGAGCCAGTTCTGTATCCCTGCGCGATCATCAACTCCATATGACTCGAGTGACACTTCGGTCTTGACATCACACCCAACACACTATGATTCTCGATATACCAAGAATTGGCGTACACAGAAACCGGTTAAAGCACTGGACGACCTCAACCAAAGTATATTGATTTTCGTATGCATTAGCGGTGCAAGTCTCAGGTTAAGACCAAATACACCTACCCTGATTTCGGACTCCATAGACACATAGTCATACTACCAATGAAATTCCGAGGGGGTCTTATCCAGAGCGAAGCTGTTTCCCGTACCATCGGTGAAACACAACCTCCTATTACACTTGCATGAGTATCCTATACCCAAATATATGAGAACTATGTCGTTGTGCCATCACAACGCGCACAAGTGTAATACTAGTCTTTTACGCATTCATCGATGTCCAATCTCGATGATGCTCTGACTAGGGATGTTTAATGATTTATCCTTCGTGGACTGATACTGTCTCATATCATTCTCCGTCCAGGAAAAAATCATAGGGACCTCTCATCATTTATATATCTAGGTGATCTAATCACAAATGATAAGAGTGCAATCTCTTTTTTCAGAGAGTTAATTTGTACAACAACACCATGATCTGTACAAATAGTGACGCTATGGGTCATAATTGTCCAACAATCTCCGACTTGGCCTATAGCCAGTCACTCGAGTGCTTGACACCCGAACTATGTACGGTTGGCTCAAATTGCTGAGAAAAGCTTTCGTCAGCGGATTTGCATGATTATCGTCTGATGCGATTTATACGATCCTCACATCGCCACGATGTATGATCCGAACGAATCAGATGAATATCTAAGTATATATCTGGATCGTTGATGAGACCATTAATTCTTTAGCCTGTGCTGACGCCTAGCTCAGCTGCTAACAGAACTATATCTAATCTAATTAGATTTATTTATTGACCCAAATGGCTTCTATTGCTGCCTCAGCTGCAGCAATAACCCGCATTTGTTGTTTATTCGGTAACAGTATCTTGCTTGGAAGATTTCCAGCTCACTGTTCCGTTATTCAAACTGTATAGTACCGTTTGGGACTTATAGTCATTTTATCGGTTAGGAAACTTGCTACAGTGATCCCAGTCACTTCAAGTTCTCATTCTTCAAAGATTAAGATAGCATCCTTAGATCTCTAAGAAACTAATGGATGTTCTTAATATCAATCCAGTGACTATCACTTCGATTGGCCTGTTTGTGAATCCATATGCTCAAAGCGTATGAGACACCAGGTCGCGTACATTTTTCAATGTACGATTTCTCGGAGAGTTTTCTCGAAAGCCAAGCTTTCACCGATTGTTATTATAGGAATATCATTTCCAAGAAATGACATATTATCATTATTTATATAGGACAGCCACTGTCAGTGCGCTCCCACTAACCCTCTTATATACACAAGAATCTTTTCGTTTTGAATTAAATCATAAACCATTATGATTACATCAAAACGATAATTCCAAGAACCTAATGCTTGCTTCAATCCAAACATGGATCGAATAACCCGCAAACCTTGTTTGCTAGTTTTGGTACGACAAAACCGACAGGATGTTGTAAACATCCTCCAAAAGGTTTCCTTTTCAGGAAAACGATTTTCCCGTTAAGCTGTCATATTTCATAAATGAAACATGCTGCATTAGCAAGCATTATCTAAATGGATTTACCGTGGCAACAAGTAAAAGGTTGGATCGAAATCAACACAATGTTGATAACGATACATTTCCGCTAAAAGCCTAGCTTTTATACGTTGGTATGTTTCCATCAATGTTCGTCTTCCTTGAAGACTTATAGTACCAATAGGCACAATGCCTTGCGGTACATCAACTAGTATCTAAACTTGTTGATTTACATGGAATCCATTTCGGACTCATGACATTCTACCATAATTAGGGAGTCGATACCTTGTATCACTTCCTCATACGTAGTCAGTTGGTATACCTCAATAAGATTGACATCTTTATGAGGTAAGATCAGAAACCCATACCCCAGGTTGTTTTCTGACTCTCTCCGACATACGCGGTTCTAGTGTATATGAAGATTATGGTATAGTTTCATCCTTGATGAACTATTTGTGTTCTATTAAGGAATGGATGCCTTGAATAGTATTACTCCAATTTTCATCGAGTTTTACTATCCTCCCACTTACCACTGCATATCGGTATTCCTCTTAGGAAAACCGCATGGCGAGCAACAATCCAATTGTTCTCTTATGAGTTGTATAAGTACTATACTTTGGTATCCCTAGGATAACCTACAATTGGCACTTATCCAATTTGGGTTTTAGTTTGGTATCATCCAAACATATGCCAAGCATACCCAAATTATCAGGAATGTGAAACCCTGTTTCTTTCCTGTTCATATTCAATATGAAATCTGTCTAATAGATTTTGATGGAACCTTATTCTAAATAAGTTCTGCATTGTCAAAGCTTATCCGTTGAAGGAAATGCTAGCTCAGAGCGACTCATGATTAACCTTATCATGTCCAACAAAATTCGGTTAGTCAGTTCGGACACACCGTCAAACTGACGTGTTTCGGGAGGAGTCCTCATTTGAAAGAATACTTTACTCTTTCAAGTATATAAGAAACTTATTGCTTAAGTATTTTCCATTACGGTCTTACCGTGACGGTATAATACTTTAGCCGATCTGTATGTCTATTTCGTGTCGAAACTTTAAAAGTTTCCGATTTGTGTTCTTCAAAAGAGACACATAACCATAACGCGTGCCACATCCGTATAGGTCACGAAATATTCATATCCACCTCTAGCCTAGCTAGATATGGGCCCACTTGCTTCACTATGAACTAGGGCTAACAGATAGGTGGCATTTGCACACTTTTACCAAGTAAATAGTGTTTTAGGCACTTTGCCCAATAAACTAGATTCGTAGACTTTATTTGAATAGAATCAAATTAGTCCGAGTACCCACTCTTCAAAAGTGTGGATATACGAGTCTTGTTTAATTGTGTCCCAGACAACAATGCCATAATTAGTCTCTTCTGATCAAATCAGTTTGAGCTATTTGTTTGTCATTATATACGTTTGAGATTTATTTATATTCAAAATATAAATGCTGTTATTCACATCTAATGTGTTTATCTCAATATCATCTTTATATAATAAAACACTTTAGTGTTCTAGAATATAAAGGTTCATCCGCAGCGGGTTAAACACTGATATAGAGATAATGTATCTAGTCAAACTAGTTACATTATAACAGTTTCCTAATCCTGCTCATAGCAGATTCTGAACATCAGTATATATTTATGTACCACACTAAGTATTTAAAATCCAATTTCAATACTAGTAGTGAACATAATCATGAAAAACATATTTGAAGTCAGAGCCTTGCCCCGTCTTCAGTTCCTTCATGTCTGCTTTGTCCAAACGGCAGTCACGCTTCCGCGATCCCGTTTGCCACATTTAGGCAGACATTTTGGGATATGTCCTTTATCTTCCTAGAAGATGATAATGATTTTGCCTTTGCCCCTTTTCACACTCCAGAAGCCTTTGGCCAAGCCTTGTCCTTCCAGAATATCGAAGTAAAGTGCGACTAGCGCTACTTGCCTAATTGTAAAGTTTTGACTTTATCTCCTTGAGAATAGTCATTAACCCTCCAAGAGTTTACTATTGCAATATTAGTACTTCTAAAATCTAAAAATAGATATATGAAGATCCTTCAATTTCATTATCATACTTTATGGATCTAATCCTTAGTTCTGATTCTGAAATTAAGGAGTCTACTGCGACAAGCTTAATGGATTAAGCACTAAAGTTATCATCACATAATCTTCCAAAGATTATGCTCGACTATTTTCTTAACTATCTTAACATCCGGCATAGGCTTAATATGTTATTTTATCAAATAAAGTAACTTATTATTTTTCCGGACCATCCTGAAATTAAATTCCCAATTTGAAAATTAAACCATTTAAATACATATTTTCCCTAGGATTATATTTAAACGTCAATCTTTCAATTTTATATCTTGATTCTAATAGTCCAACTATTTAATCAACGATTCAGGTACTATTCATTATAATGATTACAATAGTCCAACTATTTCATTAACTATAATTTAATAGATTAAAATCAATTATATTGATTACTATAATCCAATTATAAAATCAACTATAAATGAATAGTTTGAATATAGTCCAACTATTTATTAAAAACAACATTTAAATATTAGTCCAACTAACATTTAATTTATTTGACGAATGATATTTGTTTGAGCGCGTATGGCGAGTAATTGAACGAATATTGCAAATTCAATTCTTGCCTCCCACTATTTTTCGGCGAGCCTCTAACCCTCTGTCGAGTACTCTGGAAACCGTGTTTCCTAGTGGGCTAGGATCCCGTTAAATATCACACAATCTTGACTTTGGCCAACAAATTGTATGATAATTAACTCGGTAGATCTCTAAGATCGATTGGATCCAATCCAATTCCTATATCCGGTAGGGGGACATCCAAGTCCGAAACATATATCTTATATATGCCAATACATCCAATGTATTACCTAACATTTTTCCTCTGAATCAACTAAGCCTTGGCTTTGGAACAACAAACTTAGTGATCCCAGTCAAGCGCGACCTATTGACCATGGAAAGCTTCGTAATCAATGTCGATGGACAAGAAGTGGTCTTGACTTTGGCCAACAAACCACAACTTGGACAAGACACTGACATGTAACAAAGCTCTCGTGATTCAAACACATCCTCGACGGACAGAGGCCTTGACTTTGGCCAACAACCAATGCCAGTCTCGGATCTTGAGTGAGAATCACTCAATGGAAGGAAAACGCTTAATATTATGCGAGGCTTTTTCGAGTGCAAATTGGAAACCAATTTATTATCTTTGTTAAGGTCTCATCATCATACACCCTTAAACAAGCATTCTAAACACATAATAAAGCGCATATGTAAAATAATAATGATATGCGGATGGATACTTTACACATTGATCCTAGATCAAATCTCTCACTTTCTCTCCCGCTAGCACAAATTTTTCTCTACCCGTTACACTACACTTCTAAAGAAACCTCATTTACATTGAGGGGAATAGGTGAGAAGAGAATACAAAGAATAAGGAGGTGATAAGGCTGGACACGCAGGTCCAATTAATAAATCAAATTTATTACAACAATTTCTAAAATTGCCCCACCCATCTAATATACATCCGATATACATTATTCATGCATCGCAACCATGTATTCACACAAGCATGTTATCAATCAATCTAATCAAAATAATTAATTTGATAATTAGTGATCATCCAATGTTCAAACAACAATTTGATTTTGCTCGAGTCAAACTCGTTTTGCGAATAAGTACTTAAAGTACGAATTCATGAATTAAATTAAACTACACAATTAAATCCAATTTATTTTGTATTTAATTCTAATTCGCTATTTAAGTCCAAATTAAATACTACACTTTATTTAATAAACCTTTACGACTTAAATTCCAAATTTAATCGTTACGGGTCTCAAAGCCCGATTAACGTCCAACGTCAATTTAATTAAAGTCCAATGGGCTTTTAATTAATTTCTTAAGGCGTGGACTTTTGGTCAACTCGGGTCAAACCGAATAACCAAAATCAAATCCGGGAGTTACCCCATAAGCCTAGAAATCAATCTTGGCCCATTAGGCCCATTTAAACTTTAAAGGTTCATTAAGTTGCATTTGGGCTTTATGGATGCGGTTTTGGGCCCAATTGGATCCAATCCAATTTGCCGTAACCCAACTTTGTACAACAAAGCCCAATAAGCCCATTAACAACATTTCAAGCCCAAATACAATTTCAAGCCCAATTTAATTAAACACAAAAAATCCAAATTTCCCATTTAATTAAACTAAAGTGTATAACATAATTAATCACCCAAATCATTATTTCCAAAACACAAATTAGGCTAATTAATCATGCTTATCTACATCAATTAGTGTCCAACACAAATTAATCAAAAATCAAACCTATACATGCTTACTTTGTTCTCGGTAATGGGGTTAATTTTATGTCCGATTTGTTTCAATCCAATTAAACCCAATTCGACATTAAATCAACATTCCCTAATGATTTCCAACACATCCAATGATTCAAAAAATCAAAATTCACCAAGAACACATAGAGCATAACTCTCGGCCAAGAAAAGTATTTTGGGCAAATTTGTTCCAAACCAAATTTGATCAAATTGATCCAATCAATCATCAACAAAAACACATTCAAGCATACTTAATCATCCAATTTCATAATTACATGCTCAAATTCATTTTACCCAAATTTTAAGCCTTATTCGTATTTCATGCTTTTAACCAAGCTCTGATACCAATTGATGGAGTTTCTAGGTCCATAGGATCGAATAACAAAAATGAAACAAGTGCGAATACAAATCGAGAAAGTCGTGGCATACTTACATCGAGCGGTTGAGCAACGCGTAGGCAACAAAAACGAAATCTTTCTGCCTTGAATTGGTTCGGCAGTGGCAGTGGAGATCATCAAAAACAAGCTCCAAGCTTCGTCGTGGTGATTCCCGGCTCATGGGTGGACTTCTCTATCACCTTCGCATTGATCCCGGAGTGTGCTAGCACTCTCGATTTTGCCACAAAATCACACTTTGCATCCCAATTTTCTCTCTTGGTTCTCGGCAGAACTTCCAAACCAGTGGCAAGAAAACAGCAGCCCCTTGGGCGAAAATGAGAGAGGAGAGTTGTTTTTGGTTTGATAAATATGTGTATCTTATACACACATGTTAATTTCACATGCATTTCACTTGAATTTGGCTTTCAAAAAGCAAATCATTAAAGCCATAAATGGCACCAACCACACACATCACTTCCATCAATAGTGACTTGCGTCAATCACTCAAAGTGAATGACATCCATCACTTGATTGACGAATGATGTGACGCTAGATGCGACTAGCGATTTGACGCTTGATTTGACGTGCCGCACTCGAATTCGAAATGCGAATGCGCTCGCAAATAATCTCGGGCTCGGGTTCGCTAATTCCAAATTAACGAATTTTCCGTTGCGTCGTAATTAAATGATTACGCCTAGTGAAGTCACTATTCACGTCGCTAACGAATTAATTCTAAATTAACTCGCTCGCCCGAATTAAAATATAATTTTAATTCTGCGTCGAAATCCAATTTCGTTTCATATATCAAATATATTAATTTACCGATTAATTCCAAATTAATCGTTCTCTCTCTTTAATGATATTTTATCCTAGATAAAATATCTCCGCAATTAATCCCAGACTAATTTTCTCTCTCATCTAATTAATCCGAGATTAATTAAAGTACGAGTCATATGTCATCGGTGAATCTTTGGGAAGCGACCCATGAGATCCTTGGATATGTTGGCAGTAAATTCGGTCGTCGGACTATCCAAACACGTAAGTACCTCGTACTACGTTTTACCGATTTACAAGACAAGGTTGGCCTCTAGCAAAGCGCCATGCCTTCCCAATTCTCCGGAAATATCCTTACAGGAATAAAGGATATGTATCAGGCGTTGTATACGTAGTATTGCGTATTTCTGTCCAGTATCAGATTATCACATGCAAGGCCTGGGGCTGGTACAGTGTCTGCCCCGTACGAAACATATATCGGATAACAAACAACTAGTCTCTTTAAAATCAGATAATCATGACCAAGTCATATCATCCCGACGGTTGTACCCTTATATAGAGAGCCAGTTCTGTATCCCTGCGCGATCATCAACTCCATATGACTGGAGTGACACTTCCGTCTTGACATCACACCCAACACACTACGATTCTCGATATACCCATAATTGGCGTACACAGAAACCGGTTAAAGCACTGGACGACCTCAACCAAAGTATATTGATTGTCGTATGCATTAGCAGTGCAAGTCTTAGGTTAAGACCAAATACACCTACCCTGATTTCGGACTTCCATAGACACATAATCATACTACCAATGGAATTCCGAGGGGGTCTTATCCAGACCGAAGCTGTTTCCCATACCATCGGTGAAACACAACCTCCTATTACACTTGCATTAGTATCATATACCCAAATATATGAGAACTATGCCATTGTGCCCTCACAACGCGCACAAGTGTAATACTAGTCTTTTACGCATTCATCGATGTCCAATCTCGATGATGCTCTGACTAGGGATGTTTAATGATTTATCCTTCGTGGACTGATACTGTCTCATATCATTCTCCGTCCAGGAACAAATCATAGGGACCTCTCATCATTTATATATCTAGGTGATCTAATCACAAATGATAAGAGTGCAATCTCCTTTGTCACATAGTTAATTTGTACAACAACACCATGATCTGTACAAATAGTGACGATATGGGTCATAATTGTCCAACAGGTCAGATGTAAATACCCATTGTAACCTAATTAATCATATGTCTATGTTAACCAAGTTACCTGGATTCATTAAGATTAAGTTCCAATTATGGCTATCCTCACCCGACAGGTGTATGTCTATCATGTAAGGAAATCTATTAAAGGGTTATCTATCCTCAAGGAAGATCGTAGGCTATTATGTCTAAGGGTGAAACCTAAAATTCATTTGTCAAGTTTATTTTAAGTTTACCAGATCAATCTTATTAATGGCCAGTTAACAAGAATCATTAAGCTTAAGACTTAATAAGTAAACCTTTATATTACCCAAACTATAAAATAACCCATTATAAACCGATGATATTGGAATTCATCACAACCCCAGATAACAGGCTTAGTTACAACACATATTTACGGCTAGTAAAAACTTAAATAAAATAAAAGACATAAAGTAAATGCTGGAAAGTAAATACGGAAAAGTAAAGGCTGAAAAGTAAATGCTGGAAATTAAAAATGTAAAAGTACAATAAAAGAAAATACTGAGGTTAAAGGATCCAATTTTATCACTACTATTTTAAATATCTCCCTTATTATAATATATAAACTTTGCATGATAATTACCAACCAACCAATAAAGCGGTATCCTCATTAAGTCAGGTTTTAAATAGTTAATATATTATAATTAAGGGAGATTAATCTAAATAATAGTAATAAAAGCCTTACCTTCTACCCCAGTAGGGGGCAGTTACCTCATCATTACTGAAAAGTAAAAACTGAGAAGTAAAGAAAAGAAAGTACTATAAAAGTAAATTGCTGAAAAGTAAAGACTGAAAAGTAAAGAAAAGAAAGTGCAAATGCGAAAATTAATTACTGAAAGATGTAAATAAACAAACAAGATACAATCATCTTAGTATTCTTAAGGAATTACATAGAAGAATGTATGAAATGAAATGGAAAATTCATCCTTCTATTTATAGGTAAAAAATGGCTCGCTTGTCGCGACGCGTCGTGATTTACGGCGTAAAAAATGGATATGGTGACACGTGTCCTGGCGGCGCGGTAGCTGAATGATTATGCTGATGTGGCGATGACATAGCGATGTGGATTGTCGGTAGCATGTAATGGTGACATGTGTCTGGTGCACGTTAGCATGATTTACTGTGATGTTGGCACATTGCAGGCGCACGTTAGCAGATTCGGCGCACGTTTACAGCTGACGCATTTTAGTAAAGTTTCTCTGATTGGTCCATGTGTCTCGACGCACGTTAGCAGACTCCGACGCATGTTAGCGGTCGCGACGCACAAATGACAGTTTTGCCTTTTTTGTCCGTTTTTCACTGTTTTGGCCTTGAATTGCTTCCAGAGAGTCATGAAACTTTATTTATCTACAAAATAACAGAAAACACATCAAAAATACTCCCAAAACTCAAGAAACTATATAAAATATTAGGTTAAATGAGTGAGAAATAATGATACATTTACCACTCATCAATGGGTGAGCTCAAATTCGAATTCGATTCGTTTATTAAACAAATCGAATCGAATTGACCCATTTATTAAACAAATCAATTTTTTCAAATTCATATTCACTTTAAAGTAAATAAAATCGAACGAATAAATGACCACTGACTCAAATTGCCACCCCTAAGTAGGGATTCATATTAGTGGCTAAATAAAATTTAACATTACTTCCATATATATGAGGTTTCGAGGGAAGAAAATGTTATGCTTGCTATTTCCTTGATGATAAGAGGACAAGTGGCAGAATTGGGTGAAGTCACCAAATGAGCGGGAACACAAGAAACTTGGATGGACTGCATTCAAGGAAGAGTTTTTTTTAGAAATGATAGAAACTCTGTCATCAAATCATCCGATCCGGGTTTAAGCAGAGTAGGTAAAATTCTCAACTGTCCTAGACTCTTATAAGAAATGCATCCCAGATTTGAACCTATTACTTGACAACCAAGTCCTTTACCACTAAGCCAACTCATTGGAGTTCATTTAAGCAAGAGTTACTAATGCAAATTTCACAATTAATCATATTAATAAAATATTAAATCCAAATTAATCCAAATTTATTAACACCACTTGAGTCTTTATCATATGAAATGATTTTACAACAATTCTAGGTCATTATGAAGTGACACAACAACTCTAAAATAGCAACTAATCATCAAATGATTCAAATTAAACATAACCTATAATAACCTAATTCAATCAATACACACATGCATGTTAGGCTTCCAACACAAATAACAATTACATGTTCATGACAAATAAAAAACAAAAGTTCATTTAGCAACATATATAATTAGAGAATAAAAAATAATTTCCATAATTAAAGAATATAAAGATTACATATTAATCTTTGCCAAAATCTCCGGCTTAGAAGCTTTCCGAATTAAAGTTAAGGATTTGGAACTAGATGATATTGGAAAATAAGAGATTATGTAAATAGGTCAGGAACGTTTTAAAATGAAGCTTTGTCGTGTTGGAAAACACATGATTTCGAGAACCGGTTACGCGATTTCTATTTATATCGTTATATGCGTAAACAATTTCTTGTTTCGGCTATAAAAATAACAAATGAACTCTAATCGATTGAGCTGATTCTTGAATCAACAGACTCATTTTTCGAGACCAATAACTATCGTGTTGAACAAGGTTTCGAAATTTGCATCAGAAAGGCTTCAAAAATATGAATTTTCATGAAAGCCCCATAGTAGGGACCTGACTGTAATTTCACGGGGGTCATTTAATAATATTCGAAAACTTTACTATAAATACCATGAAGTTTCCGTTAATTTCCAAAATGGCATAACTTCCCAAATCTCCCAATTCGACCCCTACCCCTAAAAACTCGTCCTTTATAAACATAGGTATGTATATGAGTATTTGAATGATGTTTGGAATGTTTGTCATGTACGTGCTTGTGTATGCTTAATTGGTTAATGACTCCGCGACTGTAGGCATTGCATTTTTACACATTAGCCCAATGATGAGTCTCGTATGGAGGCAACTACCTCTTTAGTCATGAAAGTCGCGGGAAACGAACGTTGGAAGGGTAAAGTTGGAAAATGGAATTTTCGTTGGATTTAACCTCGTTGTTTGGCTTCGGGTTGCTTGTTGGACCTCTGTTTTAAAACACATCTCACAAATTAAATAATTAAAACATTTAAAATACATGTCACAAACTAAATAAATCCAATTAAATTAAATAAAACACATGTCACAAATTAAAATTCATTTCCCAAATTAAAATATTCAATTAAAATAAATCACATTCCTAATTAATTAAATCACCTACCAATTTAATAAATCATATCCTTAATTAAAAAAAAACAAATCAAATCAATTCCCCTAATTAAAAGATTTCCTTATCACATACTAAATTAAAAATATCTCACAAATCCTATTCCTTCCCCAACAAGGTAAAACCCATCCCCTTGCCTATAAAAATAACCCATCTCTACACATTCAAAACCCGAGCTGGCTAATCCTCACAAAAATACAAAGAGAATAAACCCTAAAATTCACTCATCAACATATCACGCCTAGTCATAGCCTTCACCAGCTCATACACCTCTCTCACACGCCTAAAGCACTCTCTTAAGCCTCCATTGCACGCCCAAGCAGCCCCCTGAAGCCTCCATTGCCACACCTTCAAGATCCAATAGCCTCCATTGCCGCACCTTCCCTCCATCATCAACACCCTTCACGCCCAAGCCCTAAACTTAACCCTCCATTGCCGAGTTCCAGCCCCCATTCACAGCCCTAAAACACCTCAAATAAACCTTATTCACAGCCCTGAAGTCGCACTAAACACCCTCCAAACACATCCCCATTCGCAGCCCCAAAACAGTCCCTGAAAACACCCCACTGCACCAGTGAACTGTTGAGTTTAGCTTGCTGTTCTGGTAAGTTCTTGTTGCGACTTTGGCCTATAAAACAGTCCTAAAATCACCTAGAAACCACCCCAAAAACCTCCATAAAGTTTCCCTAAAAAATCCTTACAAACGCACCCCCATAAGCCTTCAAAATCACCCAAAACAGTCCGCTAAACCACCAAGACAGTGACCTGAAATGTAGCAGCGAAACAGCAGCGAAACGGACTTGAAACAGCAGCCTGAATAGCAAAACAGCGAGGAAAGACGTTGAGTTGGTGAACTAAAAGAGTAGCGGATAATTCACCCTTCCAACGGACGTGTAACGCCCTTTCTTAGACGATAAAAGAGGTTAGACCTGAGGGCACCTTCTACTTATCTTCTTTATTGTTGTTTTATTTATTTTGATAAATAATTGCATGAGAGTCGTTTGAAGCATGATGTGATTGTTGGATGAGCGGGATATGTGTTCTCTTTTGTGGTATATCAGATGGAAACCCGGACGTAAATTCCATAGCCGACTCCGAATGGACGGTAGTATGGTCTGCACTCGGGATACAATGCCACGTACCACTTAAGATACACGTATCTCGTCTCATCCTAATTTGTATTTGAGCATGTTATAGTCTTTAGGTTATATGTTTATTATTTAAAGCATGGTTTAATTTAGTTTGTTATTTATTTGTTAAAGCATGTTTAGGTGTTCATTATGCATGTTCTTAAGTTATGATGCGTTTGGGTAATGATTTATACATGTTGGTTTAATGGTTCAATAGGCTTGTTGTGTTACATGCGTGAAATTATTTGGATGAAAGCATGTTAGATCTAAGTACCCTTGAGCATGAATGATGAATAGATTCGGTTAGTTTATTGCACAAATTATATCATCACAAGTGACATAAGTAAGGGACCATTCCGAACCCAACGTTTGAGGTCTTCCCTTGCGAGGGGTGAGTGCGGCCTTAAATCTTTGTCCCGGTTCACACCGGTGGCGACTCCATGTTATTTCATACTTCCAACTAGGCCGCGAGCCTAGAAAAGCGTCGCCCAGGTTCTGTTGTCTACAGCGATATAGTATTTGTGCTGGTTAGGAATCAATTTAGACGGAATTCATCTCATACCTATTCTAAAATAGGTAATGAGTCTCGTACGAGCATTGTATGTGTAAGTAAGCTGATAATTGCGGTTTATACCCACCAATTCATGCATTCTTAGCTTACTATATTGTTAGATTTCGTTTCATTTAATGTATTTTGTAGTTTGTTTTATGTTTTATGGTAGGAAGCACTGAAACATGGATCTTGGAGCAAGTAGACTTGTTTTGGGACCTTAAGGACGCATCGGAAGCACGCGGGAAAACATAATACGTGAAAAATCATAATCTGAGAGTTGGGGGCCGCGACGCCACCTCCGGCGTCGTGACGCTGCTACAGGAGCCCATAATCTTCAAAAATTGTTATTTTACATGCAAATCCGCTGACGAAAGCCTTTCACAGCAGTTTGAGCCAACCGTACATAGTTCGGGTGTTAGACACTCGAGTGACTGACTATAGGCCAAGTGGGAGATTGTTGGACAATTATGACCCATAGTGTCACTATTTGTACAGATCATGGTGTTGTTGTACAAATTATCTATGTGACAAAGGAGATTGCACTCTTATCATTTGTGATTAGATCACCAAGATATATAAATGATAGGAGGTCCTTATAATTTATTCCTGGATTGAGAATGATATGAGACAGTATCAATCCACGAAGGATAAATCATTAAATATCCCTAGTCAGAGTATTATCGAGATTGGACATCGATAAATACGTAAAAGACTAGTATTACACTTGTGCGCGTTGTGAGGGCACAAACGGCATAGTTCTCATATATTTGGGTATATGATACTCATGCAAGTGTAATAGGAGGTTGTGTTTTACCGATGATACGGGAAACAGCTTCGCTCTGGATAGACCCCCTCGGAATTCCATTGGTAGTATTACTATGTGTCTATGGAAGTCCGAAATTAGGGTAGGTGTATTTGGTCTTAACCTGAGACTTGCACCGCTAATACTTGCGACAATTAATATACTTTGGTTGTGTTCGTCCAAGGCTTTAACAGGTTATGTGTACGCCTCTGCTGGGTATATTGAGAATCGTAGTGTGTTGGGTGTGATGTCAAGACGGAAGTGTCACTCCATTCATATGGAGTTGATGATCTCGCAGGGATACAGAACTGGTTCTCTAAAGGGTGGCAACCATCGGGATAATATGACTTGGTCATGATTATCTGATATTAAAGAGACTAGTTGCTCGTAATCCGATATATGCTTCGTACGGGGCAGACACTGTACCAGCCCCAGGCCTTGCATGTGATCATCCGAACTGGATTGAAATACGCAATACTACGTATACTACGCCTGATATAGATCCTTATATTCCTGTAAGGATATTTCTGGAGAATTGGGTAGGCATGGCACTTTGCTAGAAGCCAACCTTGTCTTGTAAATCAGTATAAACGTAGTACTAGGTACTTACGTGTTCAGATAGTCTGACGACCCAATTTACTGCCAACATATCCGGGGATCTCATGGGTCGCTCTCAAAGATTCACCGATGATGTATGACTCGCACTTTTAATTAATCTGGGATTAATTAGATGAGAGAGAAAATTAATCTGGGATAAAATATCATTTAAGAGAGATAACGATTAATTTGGAATTAACTCGATAAATTAATATATTCGATATATTAAATGAAATTGGATTTCGACGCGGAATTGAATTAGATTTTAATTCGGACGAACGAGTTAATTTAGAATTAATTCGTTTGTGATGTGAATAGTGATTTCGCTAGGCATAATCATTTAATTGCGTCGCAACAGAAAATTCATTAATTTGGAATTAGCGAACCCGAGCCCGGGATTATTTGCGAGCTCATTCACATTTCGAATTCGAGTGTGGCACGCAAGTCAAATCAAGCGTCAAATCGCTAGTCACATCAAGCGTCAAATCACATGTCACTTTGAGTGATGTGACCATTGATTGATTGAATGATGTGACTTGATGGGAGTTGTTGGGAGCTTTTAAAGCTTGTACTTTGTTGACTTTTGGAAAGCAATTTTATGTATATGATTTTTGGAAAATCATTTACCATTTTTAAGTAAAAAAATACACAACTCTCTCTCTTACAAACTCATCTCTCTCTCACGCCCATAAGGGCCATTTTTCTTCTGGTTTGGCAGCCCACTGCCGAGAGCCAAGGAGGAGATAGGGAAGCAAAGTGTGATGATTTTGTGGCAAAATCATCAAGGGCTAGCACTCCGAGAGACATGCGAAGGTGATAGGGAAGTCCACCCATGAGCTTGGAATCGTTTGACGAAGCTTGGAGCTTGATGGAGCTCAACCAATGGCCGATTCTTGGAGGAACCAGTAGCTCTTTGCCGTGAGCAGTACATAGTACAGAAATCAATTATTGTTCGTTGCCGCGTCGCTCAACCGATCGATGTGAGTATTCTGTAACTCCTTCGTTGTATTCGCACTTATTTCTTGCTTGATAATCGATCCTCGGGGCCGTAGAAACTCCAACAATGGTATCAGAGCGATTGAAAAACATGAAATTTGATTAGGGCTTAATATTTGGGTAAAATGAATTTGAGCATGATTTATTGAAATTGGATGAATTAGTATGCTTAAATGTGTTTTAATTGAAGATTGATTGGATCAATTTGATCAAATGTTGTTTGGAACAAATTTGCCCAAATATCTTAGCTTGGCCGAGAATGATGCCCTATTTTAATGTCTTGGATTTTTTGAGTTTTTGATCATTGGATGTGTTGGAAATCAATTGGGAATATTAATTTAATGTTTAACTGGATTCAATGGTTTGGATTAAAATTGGACATGAAAATCACCCTATTGCCTAGACATATAAGAGCATGTAATTGGGTTTGATTTTTGATTAAATTGTGTTGGACAATATTTGATATTTTTGAGCATGATTAATTGTGTAAATTGATGTTTTAGAAATGTTAATTTGGGTAATTAATTGTGTAATACACTTTAGGTAATTTAATTGAGAAATTTGGAATTTTGGAATAAAATTATTTGGGTTTAAATTGGATTTGGGGGGCTTGAATGTTGTAATTGGGCTAATTGGGCTTGGTTGTACCAAGATGGGTTAGGCAAAATTGTTGGATCCAATTGGGCCCAAAACCGCTTCCATAAAGCCCAAAACCGCTTTAATTGGATTTAATTTGTAGTTTAATTTAATTCAAGAATTCGTACTTTAAGTACTTATTCGCAAGACGAGTTTGACTCGAGCAAAATCAAATCGTTGTTTGAACATTGGATTGTCATTAATATCAGATTAATTAATTTGATTATATGATTGATAACATGCTTGTGTGAATACATGGTTGCGATGGATGAATATGTATATCAGATGGATATTAGATGGGTAGGGCAATTTTAGAAATTGTTGTAATAAATTTGGAATTTATTAATTGGACATGCGTGTCCAGCCTTATTACCTCCTTATTCTTTGTATTCTCTTCTCACATATTCCCCTCAATGTAAATGAGGTTTCTTTAGAAGTGTAGTGTAACGGGTAGAAGCAATACTTGTGCTAGCGGGAGAGAGGAAAGGGAGAGATTTGATCTAGGATCAATGTGTAAAGTAATCCATCCGCATATCATTATTATTTTATTCATATGCGGGCTTTATTATGTGTTTAGAATGCATGTTTAAGGGTGTATGATGATGAGACCTTAACAAAGATAATAAATTGGTTGCCAATTTGCACGCCGAAAAACCCTCAAACAATATTAAACATTTTTCCTTCCATTGATTGATTCTTACTCAAGATCCAATACTGGCATTGGCTTGTTGGCCAAAGTCAAGGCCTTTTTCTGTCGAGGATGTGTTTGAATCACGAAGGCTTTGTTCCATATTGGTGTCTTGTCCAAGTTGTGGTTTGTTGGCCAAAGTCAAGACCACTTCTTGTCCATCGACATTGATTATGAATCTTTCCATGGTCAATGGGTCACGCGTAATTGGGATCACTAAGTTTGTTGTGCCAAAGCCAAGGCTTAGTTGATTCAGAGGAAAAAGGTTAGGCAATATATTGGATATATTGGCATATATAAGATATATGTTTCAGACTTGGATGTCCCCCTATTGGATCTAGGAATTGGATTGGATCCAATTGATCTTAGAGATCTATCTAGTTAATTATCATACAATTTGTTGGCCAAAGTCATGATTGTGTGACATTTAACGGGATCCTAGCCCACTAGGAAATACGATTTCTCGAGTACTCGACAGAGGGTTAGAGGCTCGCCAAAAAATAGTGGGAGCCAAGAATTAAATTTGCAATATTCGTTTAATTACTTGCCATATGCGCTCAAACAAATATCATTCGTCATATATATTAAATGTTAGTTGGACTAATATTTAAATGTTTTCTTATTAAACAGTTGGACTGTATTCAAACTATTCACTTATAGTTGATTTTATAATTGGATTATAGTAATCAATATAATTGATTTTAACCTATTAAATTATGATTAAATAGTTGGACTATAATAATCATTATAATAAATAGTTCCTAAATCATTGATTAAATAGTTGGACTATTAGAATCAAGATAAAATTGAAAGATTGACATTTAAAACATAATCGTAGGGAAAATGTATTTAAATGGTTTAATTTTCAAATTGGGAATAAAATTTCAGGATGGTCCTGGAAAATAATAAGTTACTTTATTTGATAAAAGAACATATTAGGCCTAAGCCGGAGTTAAGTAAATAGTAGAGCATAATCTTTGGAAGATTCATGTGATGATAACTTTAGTGCTTAATCCATTAACCTTGTCGTAGTAGACTCCTTAATTTCTTTCTCAGAACTAAGGGTTAGATCTTTAAAGTATGATAATGAAATTGAAGGATCTTCATAAATCTATACTTAGATTTTAGAAGTACTAAATTGCAATTAATAACTCTTGGAGAGTTAATGACTATTCTCAAGGAGATAAAGTCAAAGTTTGCAATTAGAAAAGTAGTGCAAGGCGCACCTTACTTCGATATTCTAGAAAGCCAAGGCTTGGCCAAAAGCTTCTGGAGTGTTGAAAAGGGCAAAGACAAAATCATTATAATCTTCTGGGAAGATAAAGGACAAATCCCAAAATGTCTGCCTAAATTGTGGCAAACGGGATCGCGAAAGCGTCACTGCCGTTTGGACAAAGCAGACATGAAGGAATTGAAGATGGGCAAGGCTCTCACTTCAAATATGTTTGTCATAAATATGTTCACAACTAGTATTAAAATTGGATTTAAATACTTAGTGTGGTACATAAATATATACTGATGTTCGAAATCTGCTATGAGCAGGATACTGACTTCAGATTGAGATTTAACTGCGAATTGGAAACGGGACGAAAGTCGTTATTTTAACCGTAGATACCTAATTTAGGAACTACCCTTCAGGTGTGTACCTAAAGTTGGAAACTGTTATAATGTAACTAGTTTGACTAGAATCATTATCTCTATATCAGTGTTTAACCCGCTGCGGGTGAACCTTTATATCCTAGAACACTAAAGTGTTTTATTATATAAAAATGATATTGAGATAAACACATTAGATGTGAATAACAAAATTTATATTTTGAATATAAATAAATCTCAAACGTATAACATGACAAACAAATAGCTCAAACTAATTTGATCAGAAGAAACTTAAATGTGGCATTGATGTCTGGGACACAATTAAACAAGACTCGTATATCCACACTTTCGAAGAATGGGTACTTGGACTGATTTGATTCCATTCAAATAAAGTATATGAATCTAGTTTATTGGGCAAAGTGCCTAAAACACTATTTACTTGGTAAAAGTGCAAATGCCACTAATCTATTAGCCCTAGTTTATAGTGAAGTAAGTGGGCCCATGTCTAGCTAGGCTAGATATGGATATCAATATTTTGTGACCTTTACGGGATGTGGCATCGCGTTATGGTTATGTGTTTCTTTTGAAACACAAATCAAAAACTTTAAAGTTTCGACACGAAATAGACAAACAGATCGGGTAAAGTATTATACCGTCATGGTGAGACCGTAATGGAAAATACTTAAGCAATAAGTTTCTAATATACTTGAAAGATTATAGTATTCTTTGAAAGAGGACTCCTCCGGAACACGTCAATCCTGACGGTGTGTCCGAACTAAGTAACCGAATTTTGTTGGACATGATAAGGTTAATCATGAGTCGCTATGAGCTACCATTCCTTCAACAGATAAGCATAAACAGTGCAAAATTTATTTAGAATAAAGTTCCATAAAATCTGTTTGACATTTTCATATTAGATATGAACAGGAAAGAAACCAGGTTTCTCATTCCTGAATATTTGGGTATGCTAGGCATATGTTTGGATGATACCAAACTAAAACCCAAATCGGATAAGTGCCAAATTGTAGGTTATCCAAGGGAAACCATAAGTATAGTACTTATACAACTCACAAGAGAACAATTTTAATTGTTGCTCTCCATGTGGTTTTTCCTAAGAGGAATACCTATATGCAGAGGTAAGTGGGAGGATAGTAAAACTCGATGAAAAATCGGAGTAATACTATTCAAGGCACTGATTCCTTAATGGAACATAAATAGTTCATCAATGATGAATCTATACCAGTAATCTTCGAATACACAAGAACCGCTTATGTCAGAAGAGATTCAGAAAACAACCTGCGGGTATGGGTTTATGATCTCACCTAATAAAGATGTCGATCTTATTGAGGAATACCAACTGATTGTTGGACAATTATGACCCATAGCGTCACTATTTGTATAGATCATGGTGTTGTTGTACAAATTAACTATGTGACAAAGGAGATTGCACTCTTATCATTTGTGATTAGATCACCTAGATATATAAATGATGAGAGGTCCTTGTGATTTGTTCCTGGACGGAGAATGATATGAGACAGTATCAGTCACGAAAGATAAATCATTAAATATCCCTAGTCAGAGTATTATCGAGATTGGACATCGATAAATACGTAAAAGACTAGTATTACACTTGTGCGCGTTGTGAGGGCACAACAACATAGTTCTCATAAATTTGGGATGCAAGTGTAATAGGAGGTTGTGTTTTACCAATGGTACGGGAAACAGCTTCGCTCTGGATAAGACCCCATCGAAATTCCATTGTTAGTATGACTATGTGTCTCTGGAAGTCCGAAATCAGGGTAGGTGTATTTGGTCTTAACCTGAGACTTGCACCGCTAATACATACGATAATCAATATACTTTGGTTGAGGTCGTCCAGGGCTTTAACCGGTTTCTGTGTACGCCGATTCTAGGTATATCGAGAATCATAGTGTGTTGGGTGTGATGTCAAGACAGAAGTGTCACTCCAGTCATATGGAGATGATGGTCACGTAGGATACGGGACTGGTTCTCTTAAATGCTGCGCAAATTTCGGGATATTATGACTAGGTCATGTATATCCGATTATAGAGACTAGTCGCCAGACATCCGATATGTGCTTCGTACGGGGCAGACACAATTCCAGCCCCAGGCCTAACACGTGATCATCCGATACCGGACATGAATACGCAATACTACGGTATACTAAGCTTGATATAGATCTTTATTTCTGTAAGGATTTTTCCGGAGAATTGGGGAGGCATGGCGCTTTGATAGAGGCCAACCTTGTCTTGTAATTCGGTATAAACGTAGTACGAGGTACTTACCTGTTCGGATAGTCTGACGACCGAATTTACTGCCAACATATCCGGGGATCTCATGGGTCGCTTCCCAAAGATTCACCGATGACGTATAACTCGCACTCTAATTTAATCTGGGATTAAATAGAATAGAGAGAGAAAATTAATCTGGGATTAATTACGGAGATATTTTATCTTGGATAAAATATCCATTAAAGAGAGATAACGATTAATTTGGAATTAATCAGTAATTAATATATTTGATTTATTAAACGAAATTGTATTTCGACGCGGAATTAAAATTAGATTTTAATTCGGACGAACGAATTAATTTAGAATTAATTCGTTAGCGACGTGAATAGTGACATCGCTAGGCGTAATCATTTAATTACGACGCAACGGAAAATTCGTTAATTTAGAATTAGCGAACCCGAGCCCGAGATTATTTGCGAGCACATTAGCATTTCGAATTCGAGTGTGGCACGTCAAATCAAGCGTCAAATCACTAGTCACATCAAGCGTCAAATCACTTGTCACTTTGAGTGATGTGACTTGACAAGTTGATGGATTCAAGTGATGTTAGTGGTTGGGCTTTAATTGTTTGACTTTTGAAAACCAAATGCACATGAAATGAAATGCAAATTCAAATATGTGTATAAGATACACAAATTTGGAATACATTTCACATCTCTCTCTCTCCATTTCCTTTTCTCTCTTCACGCCAAAATGGGCAAAACTTACTGGTTTGCTGTTCTTGAAACCGTGAGCAGTGAGGGAAGCAAGAGTGAGATTTTGTGGCAAAATCTCAAGTGCTAGCACACTTTCGAGACATGCGAAGGTGATAGGGAAGTCCACCCATGAGCCGGGAACCGTTCGACGAAGTGACCGGCGTAAACACACACGTATAACGCAAGCGCACGTATCGTTCAAGTAGTATAAAAATATCGATCCCACGAGGACTTAATTCCTATTGTTGTTATTAATTGTTGAATCTATTTATTTACAAATATCTAATTAATGGAGAAGAGAATGATTGTTTGATTGGTTGAATGTGGTTTTACAAAATAAATAAATAAAAAGACAAAATAAAATACTAAGGAAAATAACAAAAGACACAAAGATCTAGGGTCGTGAATCATTCTAATATCATTTAAAAGATGAAGTGGTATTTTATGTTTGTGTAATAAATCAGTTTACTAACCTGGAACACTAATTATGCAAAAGCCTCTGTCGATGGTCAGACGCAAATACCCAGTTTAACCCAATTGAACCATATGTCTATGTAAACCAAATTATCTGGATTCATTAAGTTTAAGTTCCAATTATGGCTACCCTCGCCCGACAGGTATATTCCTATCCTGTAAGGAAATCTATTAAAGGGTTATCTATCCTCAAGGAAGATCGTGGGCTATTAAGTCTAAGGCTGAAACCTAAAAAAATCCCTATGTCTAGTTCATTTTAGATTTACCACATCAATCTTATTGGTGATCAGAACAAGAAGCATTAAGCTTAAGACTTAATAAGTAAACCTTTAAATTACCCAAACTATAAAATAACCCCTTATAAACCGGTGATATTAGAATTCATCACGACCCCAGATAACTAACACATAACTAGGGTTAGTAACAACTTAAAAGTAAAAGACATAAAGTAAAAATACTGAAAAGTAAAAGACATAAAGTAAAACTGAAAAGTAAAATAAAATAAAATGCTAAGGTAAAAGGAATTACTTTTACTACTACTAATTTAGATATCTCCCATAAAATAATATATAAACTTGTGATATTATTTTACCAACCGACCATCTGGCGGTATCCTTGATTAGTCAGGTTTAAACCAGATTAAATTGAATTACAACCGACCAATATAGCGGTATCCTTTATTAATCAGTATTTTAAATAGTGAAATATATATTTTTAAGGGAGATTAATCTAAATAGTATAGTAAAAGAATTACCTTTCACATAGCTGGGGAAAACTTACCTCCATTACTGAAAAGTAAAAACTGAAAAATTAAAGAAAGAAAAGTACTGTGCGTAAAAGTAAATTGCGGAAAGTAAAAACTGAAAAGTAAAGAAAAGAAAGTGCGAAACTGAAAATTAATTACTGAAAACTAAAATAACACTAGATACAATCTTCTTATTTATTCATTAAGAATTTCAAAGAAGAAAGTATGAATTTTACAAAATAAATGGCTTGGTATTATAGGCAAAATTTTGCCACCATCAAATCATCAATCAATTTCTCCACCAATTACATTATTAATTTCTCCACTAATTACTCCACCAATCCATAATTGCTCCAATAATTTCTTATCTTGTTTGGTGTTGATTTGATAATTTTTATTAATTATTAATTAATTAATATTTTGCTTTGAAAATGATTGATAATGACTTTTAATAATTACACTCCACACACTTCTGGATGGTTCATCAATTGCGGTCATGAAATCTTCAGAATTCGAAAATATTTTCTCTTTCAAAGTTGTAGATCTTTGAGTCGTCTTTATTCTGGCACTTGAATCAGCTCAATCCGATATCTGAGTAAAAAGTTATGCCCAACATACGACAGATGTGCAAAACTGGAATTTCCAAAACTGCACTTCGTCAAAACGCCCTTTCAATTTTCAATCTCCAAAATTAAAATATCAAGTCCAATAATTGCCCTTATTTGATCCCTATTTCGTCTAAATGATTTCATTAAGTCCCAATATTATTTTATCTGCAAAATAAAATAAAACATATCAAAACGTTCATCAAACCCGAGAAACTAAACAAAATATAAGTAAAAGGGGCGGTAAATATTGATATATTTTCCGCTCATCACACCCCCAAACCTAACATTTTGCTAGTCCTCGAGCAAACACAAAAATAAAATTAAAATTAAACTAAGCCACTTTCGTAGGGATCACGGTTGCATTTAGCATATGCAACAAGCCTTTAAACCCCTAGGTGTCCCTAGTGGACGAGTTGTAGTCTCGTGAGGGTTTACAGCAATGATACCCACAAACATTTTACAAAAGTAAAAAGGCAGTAAAACTAATGCACACAAAAGCAAAAAGACAAGAAAAGAGAAAAAGAAGATAGTAACTAATCAGGTGAAACTTCTACTACAAGTTTCTAGTTGTTTTGTTTCTTTCTAAATTACTAAATAAGTAAATTCTCCGATTATTTTTACCATTCTTCATATACACAGCCAACATAATATTAATCAACTCATTTTTGCCCACAACAGTCATAAGTGCAGTTGATAAGAGTAATATTTTTGTCCTAAAGTTCTATCAGATTTCACACCTTTGTAGCAATGGAATAATTTTTCTGATTTTTTTCTTTGATTTTTCTGATTTTTGACTTTTTATTTATATACAATACCTTCCGTCTATGTAGCGAGCTTTGGGTCGGTGACTCCCAAACCAGTTGGCTTTAGGGCACCAGGTGTTAAGACACCCCTACGAACTTAATTACTCAGACTTCAGATATATATATATTTTGCACTATCTTTGATCCATGTAACGAGCTTTGGGCCAATGACTCCCAAACCAGTTGGTTTTAGGGCACTAGGTGTTAAAACACCCTTACAGACTTAATACCCGGATCTTAGATACTTTATTTTTTTTTTATTTATTTATTTTTTACTCCATTGCTTTTTTTTTTGAGATGCTTTCTCCAATTAAACTAGAGCACTGAATATTACAAACTTTTCAATTACAGCTCATGTCTGTATGTTACTATGCATGTTGATAATACCTGTCAAATGAGCATATGAAGATTCATTTTAGTCAGTTTAAGGAGAATTCACAAATTAAATAATTTAAAATGAAATAAACAAAAATTAACTTGTTTCGAATTAGGTTTGAGATACGTCTCAGGAGTGGAACTCTTACTCGGTTATTTCTTACCAATTTCACCTTTTTGGTCAAATTAAAAACACAAATATTTTTGTAATTTTTTGAAAATTTTTCAATTTTTTTGTATTTTTCGAAAAATTTTGCACTAAAAATAAAAACACAATACAAACAAGTACTATTAACTATACTTCACCCCAAAACCTAAATGAGACATTGTCCCCAATGTCTTAAACAGTAGAATAAGAGTTTAGAAAATCGTACCTGGTTAGTTGAACTAACCGATTAAGATCTATGTCCAGTTTACGCTTCTTACCACGATCGTTGTCTGTCCAGTCCAACTTGGAGAGAATGGGGTCCAGTTTTGGTTCAAAGGCTATGATTTGGTCAATTAATTCTTCAGCCTTTGTCGCAGTCAGGAAGATATCATGCACTGATTTGGTGACGAACTCATGTCTTTGGCTTCTGCAAGAAATACAAACAAAAAATCAAAGAAATGCTCAATGTTAAGTAACCCAATGGGCTTCCGATGAATATTTAAGTGTGCCCATGATGCTACAGTAAACATTTCCTCAAACGTCCCAAGTCCTCCTGGTAATGCAATAAACGCATCTGCCGTATTGATCATTTCATGAATTTGTTCGGGCATTCCAGATACGATGCGTTCATCTCCATTTGTTTGTCCGATTAAGTGTTCGTCCGCCAAAGGTTTGGGAATGATTCCCAAAACATGACCGCCACCATCCTGAACAGCTTTTGAAATACTTCCCATCAATCCAAGATTGCCACCGCCATATACCAGGTGCATATTTCGCTCCGCTATGACTCGCCCCAATTCCTTTGCAGCCTCGATGAATTCTGGTTTATTACCAGAATTGGATCCACAGAAAACACAAATACGCTTGATTCGCTGCTGTGAAGTTGCTTCCATTTTCTCTCTCTTATTTGGATGTGTATTTGGATGTGTCGAAGAGAGAAATGACGAGCTGAATTTATAGAACCTGAAAATGGGTGAGTAATAATTGCACTAGTATCTGCCAAATGACAATTATTAGATGAACGTTAAAATAAATCGTGAAAAGTCAAAAAGTATAAATCTTGTCGGCGAAAATAAAGATAAGTACAAAAGAAAAGAAAATCAAAGCAATAATTAAGGCAACAGAATTGTGTACGCAATACGCACTACGCGTAGTATAAATTCATTAGGATGTGTCTCAAGATTTCATTCCTTACTCAGCCATCGCAAATGAATTGTTTCTCATCTTTGATTGCCAAACACAATTCCTTCTGTCTTAAAATACTTCGTTTGTGCCTTTCCTACAAAAAAACACACAAAATTAAAAAGTTCACACAAAATATGAAAACAAATTACAACAACAAATTGCATGGGTTGCCTCCCTGCTAGCGCTAAATTTTTCGTCTTCAGCCAGACGTGACTGAAATTCATCTGTTAAGGAGGTTTCAGTGTCGTTTTGGATGTCCGATTAAAGACAATCCCGTGAGCGTTGCTTTTGAAGGGTCTCTTCCAACGGTAAAGTGGCAAAAAGAGTTTTGTCTCATTCGTGCTGCTCGTGCCACCTTTTTGCTCCTTGTTACTCCAGTGGTTCCTGCAAAGAAAGAAAGAAAATCAGGAGGTCTCGTATGATGCTTGACTTGGAATGGAAATTCCATTCTGTCAAGCTTCTGGTTGATATCTTTAATTTGTACTCCCCAAAACAGCGATGTTTCTCCTGAATGCTCTGGATCTTTATTAAGGTCAGACATTTGCTCCTTCATTTGCTCTGTTTCTTGCTCCACATTTCTTCACAGATGATTGTAAAATTTTTGTATTCAGCTCTTCATCGGTCATCTGTGAAATACATGCTTCAAAATTGTCAACCAGAGGATGCAAAGATGTTTCTGACATTAGGTCTTCATCCTCTGATATGACTGGAATGGATGGTTCAGATAGATCTTCTTCAAACATCATGGTAAAGCATGCTCCAAGATCTTCATTTTGAGGATTGAAAGTTTGATCCTCCGTTGTTGGTGCAGTTGGTACAAATAGATCATCTTCATCCTCGTCAGAATCTGAATAATAAAAGTCAAATTGAGACTTTGCCGGTTCGGGTTCCTGAACTGATACCTCTGGTTGTTGATACTGCTCAGCTTCCTCCTCTGTTGAAGTGTCATTGTGAAATGATTGGTATTTGAAGGCTTCATCAGTGTCATCTGAAACTGGTTCTTGAGGTATGTAGTTCTGGTTTTCTGTTAATTGTCTCATTTGATCTGTCATCCTCTGAATGAATTCTGATTGTCTCTGAATACTTTCAAGTTGCTTCAGGCTTGTTTCAAGCATTGTATCCAACTTTCCGTCTCGTTTCTTGGAAAAATTTTGAGCATATCAATCAATTGTTCTTCCTCTGATGGTTCTGGTTTTTGTTGAGGATAGTAGGTGGATGGTGGATAAGATGGAAAGTATGATGGTTCTTCGTACCATGAAGGATTTTGATAGCTCTGCCACCCTGGATTGTAGTTGTACTCGCAATAATTACTTGGGTGGTTACCGTCACATATCTCACATCTCTCCATGCATTCTGTTGAGCAAATGTGGTATTGCTTGTTCTGGCATCCAGTGATAATTGTGGGCTGGACAACAGGCCTCAGAAAACCGACTGTTGCTCCCAGATTTGGGGTGTATCTTCTTGTAAAGCTCTTGATCTTTCAATCTCCCAATAGTGTTCCATTGTTTAACCACCTGAAAATAAAAGAAAGAAATAAAAATTACAGATAAAAATAAAGAAAATTAGATACAGGTAAATTAGATAGCTTCAAAATTAATAACTCAAGAAATATAAGTCCCCGGCAACGGCGCCAAAAACTTGACCGGCGTAAACACACACGTATAACGCAAGCGCACGTATCGTTCAAGTAGTATAAAAATATCGATCCCACGAGGACTTAATTCCTATTGTTGTTATTAATTGTTGAATCTATTTATTTACAATATCTAATTAATGGAGAAGAGAATGATTGTTTGATTGGTTGAATGTGGTTTTACAAAATAAATAAATAAAAAAACAAAATAAAATACTAAGGAAAATAACAAAAGACACAAAGATCTAGGGTCGTGAATCATTCTAATATCATTTAAAAGATGAAGTGGTTATTTTATGTTTGTGTAATAAATCAGTTTACTAACCTGGAACACTAAATTATGCAAAAGCCTCTGTCGATGGTCATACGCAAATACCTAGTTTAACCCAATTGAACCATATGTCTATGTCAACCAAATTATCTGGATTCATTAAGTTTAAGTTCCAATTATGGCTACCATCGCCCGACAGGTATATTCCTATCCTGTAAGGAAATCTATTAAAGGGTTATCTATCCTCAAGGAAGATCGTGGGCTATTAAGTCTAAGGCTGAAACCTAAAATCCCTATGTCTAGTTCATTTTAGATTTACCACATCAATCTTATTGGTGATCAGACAACAAGAAGCATTAAGCTTAAGACTTAATAAGTAAACCTTTAAATTACCCAAACTATAAAATAACCCCTTATAAACCGGTGATATTAGAATTCATCACGACCCCAGATAACTAACACATAACTAGGGCTAGTAACAACTTAAAAGTAAAAGACATAAAGTAAAAATACTGAAAAGTAAAAGACATAAAGTAAAACTGAAAAGTAAAATAAAATAAAATGCTAAGGTAAAAGGAATTACTTTTACTACTGCTAATTTAGATATCTCCCATAAAATAATATATAACTTGTGATATTATTTTACCAACCGACCAATCTGGCGGTATCCTTGATTAGTCAGGTTTAAATAAACCAGATTAAATTGAATTACCAACCGACCAATATAGCGGTATCCTTTATTAATCAGTATTTTAAATAGTGAATATATTATTTTTAAGGGAGATTAATCTAAATAGTATAGTAAAAGAATTACCTTTCACCATAGCTGGGGAATTACCTCCTCATTACTGAAAAGTAAAAACTGAAAAATTAAAGAAAGAAAAGTACTGTGTGCGTAAAAAAATTGCGGAAAGTAAAAACTGAAAAGTAAAGAAAAGAAAGTGCGAAACTGAAAATTAATTACTGAAAACTAAAAATAAACAAACTAGATACAATCTTCTTTTTATTCATTAAGAATTTCAAAGAAGAAAGTATGAATTTTACAAATGAAATGGCTTGGTATTTATAGGCAAAATTTTGCCACCATCAAATCATCAATCAATTTCTCCACCAATTACATTATTAATTTCTCCACTAATTACTCCACCAAATCCATAATTGCTCCAATAATTTCTTATCTTGTTTGGTGTTGATTTGATAATTTTTATTAATTATTAATTAATTAATATTTTGCTTTGAAAATGATTGATAATGACTTTTAATAATTACACTCCACACACTTCTGGATGGTTCATCAATTGCGGTCATGAAATCTTCAGAATTCGAAAATATTTTCTCTTTCAAAGTTGTAGATCTTTGAGTCGTCTTTATTCTGGCACTTGAATCAGCTCAATCCGATATCTGAGTAAAAAGTTATGCCCAACATACGACAGATGTGCAAAACTGGAATTTCCAAAACTGCACTTCGTCAAAACGCCCTTTCAAATTTTCAATCTCCAAAATTAAAATATCAAGTCCAATAATTGCCCTTATTTGATCCATATTTCGTCCTAAATGATTTCATTAAGTCCCAATATTATTTTATCTGCAAAATAAAATAAAACATATCAAAACGTTCATCAAACCCGAGAAACTAAACAAAATATTAAGTAAAAGGGGCGGTAAATATTGATATATTTTCCGCTCATCACGAAGCTTGGAGCTTGACGAAGGAGCCAAAACGAAACCAAAACAGTGAGCACCCCACTGCATTCACGCCACTGTCAAGGAGCAGAATCTGAAATTTTGTTGCTTGCCGCGTCGCTCAACCGATCGATGTAAGTATTTCACAATTTCGTCGATGTGTATTCGCAATGTTTCATGCTTATAATGATCTTGGGACCTAATTAGAAACCCACAATGGTATCAGAGCCTAGGTTTGAGCATGAAAATATTTAGGGCTTAAAATTGGGTAAATTGATTTTGAGCATGATTTGGTTAAATGTTTTTGATTGAGCATATTTAAATGATGTTTAATTGAAGTTTGATTTGATCAATTTCATGAAATTGTGATTGGATCAAAGTTTCCCCAAAAATTTCACCTTGGCCGAATGCATTAGGGTTTTGGAATTCTTGGAATTTTTTTATTTTGATTCATTTGATTAGTTAGAATCATGATGGATAATGTTAATTTGAAATTAATTGGATTAAATTTTGAATTGAACAAAAATCCCCAAATACCTTATGTTGGCCGAATGGTAAAAAACTGCCCTATTTAAGTCTTGGATTTTTTGTTTTTTGATTCATTGGATGAGTTAGAAACAATTTGGGATAAGGATTTAATATCGATTGTGAAATTAATTGGATTGAATTCGAATCGGATAAAAAGTCTCTCCTTGGCCGAGACACTTTAAGCATGTAAATGGGTTTGATTTTTGATAAATGTGTTGGACATGTTTTGTTGATGATAAGCATGATTAATTGGACAAATTTGTGTTTTAGAAATGTTAATTTGGGTAATTAATCATGTTATACACTTTAGGTTAATTAAATGTGAAATTGGATTTTATGAATTTAATTAATTGGTCCTTAAAATTGGATTTGTGCTTTTAAAGTTGTAAATGGGCTTATTGGGCTTTGTTGTACAAAGTTGGGTTTAGGCAAAATTGGTTGGATCCAATTGGGCCCAAAACCGCCACCATAAAGCCCAAATGCGACTAATGAACCTTTAAAGTTTAATTGGGCCTAATGGGCCAAAATTGATTTATGGGCTTATGGGGTAACTCCCGGATTCGATTTTGGTTATTCGGTTTGACCCGAGTTGACCAAAAGTCCACGCCTTAAGAAATTAAGTAAAAGCCCATTGGACTTTAATTAAATTGACGTTGGACGTTAAATCGGGCTTTGAGACCCGTTGTGATTAAATTTGGAATTTAAGTCGTAAAAGTTCATTATTAAAAGTGTAGTGTTAATTTGGAATTAAATATGCGAATTAGAATTGAATATATATTAAATTGGATTTAATGATGTAGTTTAATTTAATTCGACAATTCGTACTTTAAGTACTTATTCTCAAAAACGAGTTCGACTCGAACAAAATCAAATCGTTGTTTGAACATTGGATGGTCACTAATTATCAGATTAATTAATTTGAATAGATTGATTGATAACATGCTTGTGTGAATACATGGTTGCGATGCATGAATAAGGTATATCAGATGGATATTAGATGGGTGGAACAATTTTAGAAATTGTTGTAATAAATTCGATTTATTAATTGGACCTGCGTGTCCAGCCTTATTACCTCTCATTTCTTTGTATTCTCTTCTCACCTATTCCCCTCAATGTAAATAAGGTTTCTTTAGAAGTGTAGTGTAACGGGTAGAAGCGATACTTGTGCTAGCGGGAGAGAGAAAGGGAGAGATTTGATCTAGGATCAATTGTGTAAAGTATCCATCCGCATATCATTATTGTTTTTCATATACGCTTTATTATGTATTTAGAATGCATGTTTAAGGGTGTATGATGATGAGACCTTAACAAAGATAATAAATTGGTTGCCAATTTGCACCCGAAAAACCCTCGCAAAATATTAAGCGTTTTTCCTTCCATTGAGTGATTCTTACTCAAGATCTAAGACGGCATTGGTTTATTGGCCAAAGTCAAGACCTTTGTTTGTCGAAGATGTGTTTGAAACATGAAGGCTTTGTTCCATATCAGTGTCTTGTCCAAGTTGTGGTTTGTTGGCCAAAGTCAAGACCACATCTTGTCCATCGACATTGATTACGAAGCTTTCCATGGTCAATGGGTCGCGCTTGACTGGGATCACTAAGTTTGTTGTGCTAAAGCCAAGGCTTAGTTGATTCAGAGGAAAAAGGTTAGGTAATACATTGGATGTATTGGCATATATAAGATATATGTTTCGGACTTGGATATCCCCCTACCGGATCTAGGAATTGGATTGGATCCAATTGATCTTAGGAATCTACCTAGTTAATTATCATACAATTTGTTGGCCAAAGTCAAAATTGTGTGATATTTAATGGGATCCTAGCCCACTAGGAAACACGGTTTCCCGAGTACTCGACAGAGGTTTAGAGAGGCTCGCCGAAAAATAGTGGGAGGCAAGAATTGAATTTGCAATATTCGTTCAATTACTCGCCAGAAGCGCTCAAACAATATCATTTGTCAAACTTATTAAATGTTAGTTGGACTAATATTTAAATTGTTGTTTTAATATATAGTTAGACTATATATTCAAACTATTCATTTATATTTGATTATATAATTGGATTATAATAATAAATATATTTGATTTAATTAATTATAGTTGATTAATATAGTTGGACTATAATAATCATTATTTTTAATAGTACCTAAATAATTGATTAAATAGTTGTACTATTAAAATCAAGATAGAATTGAAAGATTGTCATTTAAAACATAATCCTAGGGAAAATGTATTTAAATGGTTTAATTTTCAAATTGGGAATAAAATTTCAGGATGGTCCTGGAAAATGATAAGTTATTTTATTTGATAAAATAATATTATGCCTAAGCCTGGAGTTAAACAAATAGTAGAGCATAATCTTTGGAAGATTATGTAATGATAACTTAAGTGCTTAATCCATTTAGCTTGTCGCAGTAGACTCCTTAATTTCTGAATCAGAACTAAGGATAAGATCCTTAAAGTATGATGAAGAAATTGATAGATCTTCATAAATCTATGTTTAGATTTTAGAAGTACTAAATTGCGAAAGTTAACTCTTGGAGGGTTAATGACTATTCTCAAGGAGATAAAGTCAAACTTTGCAATTAGGCAAGTAGCGCAAGGCGCACCTTACTTCGATATTCTAGAAACCTGAGGCTTGGCCAAAGGCTTCTGGAATGTTGAAAAGGGCAAAGGTTAATCATTATAGTCTTCTGGGAAGAAAAATGACATATCCCAAAATGTCTGCCTAAATGTGGTAAACGGGATCGCGGAAGCGTGACTGCCGTTTGGACAAAGCAGACATGAAGGAATTGAAGAACGAGCAAGGCTCTGACTTCAAATATGTTTGTCAACATTATGTTCACTACTAGTATTAAAATTGGATTTTAGATATTTAGTGTGGTACATAAATATGTATTGATGTTCAGAATCTGCTGTAAGCAGGATACTGACCTCAACTGAGATTTAATCTGCGATTTGGAAACGGGACGAAAGTCACTGTTTTAACCGCAGAAACCTAAGTTTAGGAAGTACCTTCGGGTGCGTACTTAAATTAGGAAGCTGTTATAATGTAACTAGTTTGACTAGATACATTATCTCTATATCAGTGTTTAACCCGCTGCGGGTGTGAACCTTTATATTCAAGAACACTAAAGTGTTTTATTATATAAGGATGATATTGAGATAAACACATTAGATGTGAAATAATAGAATTTATATTTTGAATATAAATAAAATCTCAAATATATATATGACAAAAAAATAGCTCGTACTGATTTGATCAGAAGAAATTAATTGTGGCAATGTTGTCTAGGACACATTAAACAAGAATCGTATATCCGCACTTTTGAAGAGCGGGTACCAAGACTAATTTGACTCCATTCAAATAAAGTCTACGAATCTAGTTTATTGGGCAATATGCCTAAAACACTATTTACTTGGTAAAAGTGCAACTGCCACTGATCTGCTAGCCCTAATTCATAGTGAAGAAAGTGGGCCCATGTCTAGCTAGGCTAGATGTGGATATGAATATTTCGTGACCTGTACGGATGTGGCATCGCATTATGGTTATGTGTTTCTTTTGAAGAACATAAATCAGAAACTTTTACAGTTTCGACACGAAATAGACAAACAGATCGGCTAAAGTATTAGACCGTCACGGTAAGACCGTAATGGAAATACTTAAGCAATAAGTTTCTAAAATACTTGAAAGAGTAAAGTATTCTTTCAATGAGGACTCCTCACGGAACACGTCAAAGTGATACCATTTCCTTCACGGATAAGCATTAACAGTGCAAGAACTTATTTTGAATAAGGTTCCATTAAAAATCTGTTTGACAGAAATTCATATTAGATATGAACAGGAAAGAAAGGGGTTCACATTTTTCTGATAATTTGGGTATGCTGGGCATATGTTTGGATGATACCAAACTAGAACCCAAATTGGATAAGTGCCTAATTGTAGGTTATCCTAGGGATACCATAAGTATTGTACTTATACAACTCATAAGAGAACAATTAGATTGTTGCTCACTATGCGGTTTTCCTAAGAGGAACACCGATATGCAGTGGTAAGTGGGAGGATAGTAAAACTCGATGAAAATCGGAGTAATATTATTCTAGGCATCGAATCCTAATGGAACACAAAATAGTTCATGAAGGATGAAACTATACCATTAATCTTCGTATACACAAAAACCGCGTATGTCGGAGAGAGTCAGAAAACAACCTGGGGTATGGGTTCTGATCTCACGTCATGAAGATGTTAATCTTTTGAGGTATACCAACTGACTACGTATGAGGAAGTGATACAAGGTATCGACTCCCTATTATGACAAAGTGTCATGAGTCTGAATTGGATTCCATGTATATCAACCAAGTTTGGATACTAGTTGATGTACCACAAGGCATTGTGCCTATTGGTACTATAAGTCTTCAAGGAAGACATACATGGATAATGCTTGCTAAAGCTGCGTATTTCATTTATGAAATATGTCAGCTTAACGGGAAAATTGATTTCCTTAAAAGGAAACCTTTAGGAGGATGTTTACAACATCCTGGCGATTTTGTCGTACTAAAACCAGCAAACAAGGTTTGCAGGTTATTCGATCCATGTTTGGATTGAAGCAAGCATTAAGTTCTTAGAACTGACGTTTTGATGTAATCATAATAGTTTATGATTTAATTCAAAATGAAAAGATTCTTGTGTATATAAGAGGGTTAGTGGGAGCGCACTGAAAGTGGTTGTCCTAAATAATAATGATAATATGTCATTTCTTGGAAATGATATTCCCATAAAAACTATCGGTGAAAGCTTGGCTTTCGAGAAAACTCTCCGAGAAATCGTACATTGAAAAATGTACGCGACCTAGTGTCTCATACGCTTTGAGCATATGGATTCACAAACAGGCCAATCCAAGTGATAGTCACTGGATTGATGCTAAGAACATCCGTTAGTATCTTAGAGAACTAAGGATGATGTCTTAGTCTATGGAGCAGGAGAACTTGAAGTGACTGGGATCACTGTAGCAGTTTCCTAAACCGATAAAACGACTATAAGTCGCAAACGGTACTGTACAGTTTGAATAACGGTACAGTGAGATGGAAATCTTCCAAGCAAGATAATGTTACCGAATAAAAAACAAATGCGGGTTATTGCTGCAGTTGAGGCGACAATAGAAGCCTTCTAGGTCGATAATAAATCTAATTATATTAGATATAATTCTGTTATCGGCTAAGCTAGGCTTGAGCTCATACGCTTTGAGCATATGGATTCACAAACAGGCCAATCCAAGTGATAGTCACTGGATTGATGCTAAGAACATCCGTTAGTATCTTAGAGAACTAAGGATGATGTCTTAGTCTATGGAGCAGGAGAACTTGAAGTGACTGGGATCACTGTAGCAAGTTTCCTAAACCGATAAAACGACTATAAGTCGCAAACGGTACTGTACAGTTTGAATAACGGTACAGTGAGATGGAAATCTTCCAAGCAAGATAATGTTACCGAATAAAAAACAAATGCGGGTTATTGCTGCAGCTGAGGCGACAATAGAAGCCTTCTAGGTCGATAATAAATCTAATTATATTAGATATAATTCTGTTATCGGCTAAGCTAGGCTTGAGCACATGCTAAAGAATTAATGGTCTCATCAACGATCCAGATATATACTTCGACTATTCATCTGATTGGTTCGGATCATACATCGTGGCGATGTGATGATCGAATAAATCGCGTCAGACGATAATCATGCAAATCCTCTGACGAAAGTCTTTCATCAGCAATTTGAGCCAACCGTACATAGTTCGGGTGTCAAGCACTCGAGTGACTGGCTATAGGCCAAGTGGGAGATTGTTGGACAATTATGACCCATAGCGTCACTATTTGTACAAATCATGGTTGTTGTTGTACAAATCAACTATGTGACAAAGGAGATTGTACTCTTATCATTTGTGATTAGATCACCTAGATATATAAATGATGAGAGGTTTGTGATTTGTTCCTGGACGGAGAATGATATGAGACAGTATCAGTCCACGAAGGATAAATCATTAAATATCCCTAGTCAGAGTATTATCGAGATTGGACATCGATAAATACGTAAAAGACTAGTATTACACTTGTGCACGTTGTGAGGGCACAACGTCATAGTTCTCATATATTTGGGTATAGGATACTCATGCAAGTGTAATAGGAGGTTGTGTTTTACAGATGGTACGGGAAACAGCTTCGCTCTGAATAAGACCCCCTCAGAATTCCATTGGTAGTATGACTATGTGTCTATGGAAGTCTGAAATCATGGTAGGTTTATTTGGTCTTAACTTGAGACTTGCACCGCTAATACATACGACAATCAATATACTTTGTTTGAGGTCGTCCAGGGCTTTAACCGGTTTCTGTGTATGACGATTCTGGGTATATCGAGAATCGTAGTGTGTTGGGTGTGATGTCAAGACGGAAGTGTCACTCCAGTCATATGGAGATGATGGTCACGTAGGATACGGGACTGGTTCTCTTAAAAGCTGCGCATCTATCGGGATATTATGACTAGGTCATGTATATCCGAATATAGAGACTAGTCGCCAGACATCCGATATGTGCTTCGTACGGGGCAGACACAATTCCAGCCCCAGGCCTAGCACGTGATCATCTGATACTGGACAGAAATACGCAATACTACGGTATACTACGCTTGATATAGATCCTTATTCTTGTAAGGATGTTTCCGGAGATTTGAGGAGGCATGGCGTTTTGCTAGAGGCCAACCTTATCTTGTAATTCGGTATAAACGTTGTACGAGGTACTTACGTGTTCGGATAGTCCGACGACCGAATTTACTGCCAACATATCTGGGGATCTCATGGGTCGCTTCCCAAAGATTCACCGATGACGTATAACTCGCACTCTAAATTAATCTGGGATTAAATAGAAGAGAGAGAGAAAATTAATCTGGGATTAATTACAGAGATATTTTATCTAGGATAAAATATCCATTAAAGAGAGATAACGATTAATTTGGAATTAATCGGTAAATTAATATATTTGACATATTAAACAAAATTGGATTTCTACGCGGAATTAAAATTAGATTTTCATTCGGGCGAACGAATTAATTTTGAATTAATTCGTTAGCGATGTGAATAGTGACTTCGCTAGGCGTAATCATTTAATTACGACGCAACGAAAAATTCGTTAATTTAGAATTAGCGAACCCGAGCCCGAGATTATTTGCGAGCACATTCACATTTCGAATTCGAGTGCGCCACGTCAAATCAAGCGTCAAATCACTTGTCACTTTGAGTGATGTGACTTGAAAAGTTGATGGATTGAAGTGATGTGAGTGGTTGGGCTTTAATTTTTTGACTTTTGTAAGCCAAATGCACATGAAATTAAATGCAAATTCAAATGTGTGTATAAGATACACAAATTTGGAATACATTTCACATCTCTCTCTCTCCATTTCCTTGCTCTCTTCACGCCCAAATGGGCAAAACTTATTGGTTTGCTGTTCTTGAAACCGTGAGCAGTGAGGGAAGCAAGAGTGAGATTTTGTGGCAAAATCTCAAGTGCTAGCACACTTACGAGACATGCGAAGGTGATAGGGAAGTCCACCCATGAGTCGGGAACCGTTCGACGAAGCTTGGAGCTTGACGAATGAGCCAAAACGAAACCAAAACAGTGAGCACACCCACTGCAGTTCACGCCACTGTCAAGGAGCAGAATCTAAAATTTTGTTGCTTTCCGCGTCGTTCAACCGATCGATGTAAGTATTCCGCAACTTCGTCGATGTGTATTCGCAATGTTTTCATGCTTATAATGATCTTGGGACCTAATTAGAAACCAACAACTACGTCTGAGGAAGTGATACAAGGTATCGACTCCCTATTATGGCAAAGTGCTATGAAATTCGAAATGGATCCCATGTATATCAACAAGTTTGGATACTAGTTGAAGTACTGCAAGGCATTGTGCCTATTGGTACAATATAAGTCTTCAAGGAAGACATACATGGAAGGCAACATACCAACGTATAAAGCTAGGCTTTTAGCAGAAATGTATCGTTATCAACATTGTGTTGATTACGATTCAACCTTTTACTTGTTACCATGGTAAATCCATTTGGATAATGCTTGCAGATGCTGCATGTTTCATTTATGAAATATGACAGCTTAACGGGAAAATCGCTTTCCTAAAAAGGAAACCTTTTGGAGGATGTTTACAACATCCTGACGGTTTTGTCGTACCAAAACTAGCAAACAAGGTTTGCGGGTTATTCGATCCATGTTTGGACTGAAGCAAGCATTATGTTCTTGGAATTATTATTTTGATGTAATCATAATGGTTTATGATTTAATTCAAAACGAAATGATTCTTGTGTATATAATGAGGTTAGTGGGAGCGCACTGACAGTGGATGTCCTATAAATATAATAATATGTCATTTCTTGGAAATGATATTCCCATAATAAAATCGGTGAAAGCTTGACTTTCATGAAACTCTCCGAGAAATCGTACATTGAAAAATGTACGTGACCTGGTGCCTTATACGCTTTGAGCATATGAAGTCACAATCGGGGCAATCCAAGTAATGGTCACTGGATTGATATTAAGAACATCCATTAGTATATTAGAGAACTAAGGATGTTGTCTTAAACTATGGAGAAGGAGAACTTGAAGTGACTGGGATCACTGTAGCAAGTTTCCTAAACCGATAAAATGACTATAAGTCGCAAATGGTACTATACAATTTGAATAACGGAACAGTGAGCTGGAAATCTTCCAAGCAAGATACTGTTACCGAATAAACAACAAATACGGGTTATTGCTACAACTGAGGCAACAATAGAATCCATTTGGGTTGATAACAAATCTAATTAGATTAGATATAGTTCTGTTAGCAGCTGAGCTAGGCTTCAGCACAAGGTAAAGAATTAATGGTCTCATCAACGATCCAGATACATACTTCGATATTCATCTGATTCGTTCGGATCATACATCGTGGTGATGTAATGATCGTATAAATCGCATCAGATGATAATCATGCAAATCCGCTGACGAAAGCCTTTTCACAGCAGTTTGAGCCAACCGTACATAGTTCGGGTGTTAGACACTCGAGTGACTGGCTATAGGCCAAGTGGGAGATTGTTGGACAATTATGACCCATAGTGTCACTATTTGTGCAGATCATGGTGTTGTTGTACAAATTAACTATGTGACAAAGGAGATTGCACTCTTATCATTTGTGATTAGATCACTAAGATATATAAATGATAGGAGGTCCTTATGATTTGTTCCTAGATTGAGAATGATATGAGACAGTATCAATCCACGAAAGATAAATCATTAAATATCCCTAGTCAGAGTATTATCGAAATTGGACATCGATAAATACCTAAAAGACTAGTATTACATTTGTGCGCGTTGTGAGGCACAAACGACATAGTTCTCATATATTTGGGTATAGGATACTCATGGAAGTGTAAAAGGAGGTTGTGTTTTACCGATGGTACGGAAATAGCTTCGCTCTGGATAGACCCCCCGGGATTCCATTGGTAGTATGAATATGTGTCTATGGAAGTCCGAAATCAGGGTAGGTGTATTTGGTATTAACCTGAGACTTGCACCGCTAATAATTGTGAAAATCAATATACTTTGGTTGTGGTCATCCAGGGCTTTAACAGGTTCTGTGTACGCCTCTGCTGGGTATATTGAGAATCGTAGTGTGTTGGGTGTGATGTCAAGACGGAAGTGTCACTCCAGTCATATAGAGTTGATGATCGCTCAAGGATACAGAACCGGATCTCTAAAGGGTTACAACCATCGGGATAATATGACTTGGTCATGATTATCCGATATTAAAGAGACTAGTTGCTCGTAATCCGATATAGGTTTCGTACGGGGCAGACTGTACTAGCCTCAGGCCTTGCATCTGATCATCTGTACTGATTGAAATATGCAATACTACGTATACTACGCCTGATATAGATCCTTATATTCCTGTAAGGATATTTCTGGAGAATTAGGTAGGCATGGCGCTTTGCTAGAAGCCAACCTTGTCTTGTAAATCGGTATAAAAGTAGTACTAGGTACGCGTGTTTGGATAGGCGACGACCCGATTTACTGCCACAATCGGGGGATCTCATGGGTCGCTTCCTGAAGATTCACCGATGACGTATGACTCGCACTTTTAATTAATCTGGGATTAATTAGATGAGAGAGAAAATTAATCTGGGATTAATTGCGGAGATATTTATCTGGGATAAAATATCATTTAAAGAGAGATAACGATTAATTTGGAATTAATCGATAAATTAATATATTTGATATATTAAACGAAATTGGATTTCGACGCGGAATTGAAATTAGATTTTAATTTGGCCGAACAAGTTAATTTAGAATTAATTCATTTGCGACGTGAATAGTGATTTCGCTAGGCATAATCATTTAATTGCGTCGCAACGGAAAATTCGTTAATTTGGATTTAGCGAACCCGAGCCCGGATTATTTGCGAGCGCAATCGCATTTCGAATTCGAGTGCGGCATGCAAGTCAAATCAGGTGTCAAATCGCTAGTGACATCAAGCGTCAAATCACATGTCACTTTGAGTGATGTGACCATTGATTGATTGAATGATGTGACTTGATGGGAGTTGTTTGGAAGCTTTTAAAGCTTGTACTTTGTTGACTTTTGGAAAGGCAATTTTGTGTATATGATTTTTGGAAAATCATTTACCATTTTTAAGTAACAAAATACACAACTCTCTGTCTTACAAACTCATCTCTCTCCCACGCCATAAGGGCCATTTTTCTTCTGGTTTTTGCAGCCCACTGCCGAGAGCCAAAGAGGAGATAGGGAAGCAAAGTGTGATGATTTTGCGGCAAAATCATCAAGAGCTAGCACTCTGAGAGACATGCGAAGGTGATAGGGAAGTCCACCCATGAGCTTGGAATCGTTTGACGAAGCTGGAGCTTGATGGAGCTCAACAATGGCCGATTCTTGGAGGAACCAGCAGCTCACTGCCGTGAGCAGTACAGAGGACATAAATCAATTTTATTCATTGCCGCGTCGCTTAACCGATCGATGAAGTATTTCGTAACTCCCTCATTGTATTCACACTTATTTCTTGCTTGATAATCGATCCTCGGGGCCGTAGAAACTCCAACATCATGAACTAAATCTATTGTTCTAGAGGATGATGTAGCCAATGTTTGAACCTAGTATTGATTGCCAATTTGATTTTTATGAAGTTGTGATTTAGTCTATTTATATTCCCTTGTGTTTAATGCTTCTTGTTTGTTGTCCACAAATTAAGATGATGCATGTTTAGAATCTATCACTCGAGAGAAGAGATTTTGAATAGGATCTAGAGAATATAACTTATGAGATTTGTATAGTTCGGGAGAAACTATAATTTCTTTGAAGTCGTTAACACAGAATCACAGGGTGTAATGAATTGTTAATTACTAGATTTTTATAGGGATATCGAAGTCTGTAATTGATAATATATTCACTCGGCACTCGGGAGAGGAAGTTAGAATAATTTAGGATCTCTGACTTATAAACAATGCAACTAAATAAGGATTGAGTGGCATAGAAAATACATAGGGGATAGCTAGGTGAAATCAGACTCTAGAATCTCTCTCTCCTTGGATTATCTTAATTAAACATTTTAATATCTTGTTTATTTAGTTTTTAATCTTAATTTAATGTTTTCTAAATAAAGTTAATTAGGTTACTAATTATAGTACTTAGTATGAGTTGAATACAATCCATGTGGGTTCGACACTCTTTAACTTATTTTTACTGAAACTTGACATCGTACACTTGCGGTATGATATAAAATATCGCAACAAGTTTTTGGCACCGTTGCCGGGGATTGTTAATTTAATTCACTTTAATACTATTACTAAATACCTTAGTTTTACTTTATATTTTTATTTTATTTTTTATTATTATTATTTTTTGTTATTGTTATTTTTATTAGGTACTTTCCTTGTCTTACTGTGCTTCAGTGAATGCGAAGATCCACAAGTCTTGACTTACTTCTATTTGATCCAGAATTAGAAAGAACAACGATGATACTAAGTAAATAAAGGAAATTTGAGAAGAGGTAATGGCGGACGAAAATATAGAGAACAACCCACGCTAGGTGGCAATCAGAGATCATTTTATACCAGTCATTGACGATAACTATTATGGGATTGCTCACCCACCAATCAATGCCAATAACTTTGAGCTGAAACCTGCATTGATCAACATGGTGCAAAAGAACTAGTTTGGGGATTCAACTATAGAAGATCCCAACGTGCATTTACGGATGTTCTTAGAGATGGCATATACAATAAAGATGAATGGAGTCACTAAAGAGACCATCATGCCACGCTTGTTTGATGAGTGGTAATTATATCACTATTTTCCACTCATTTAACTTAATATTTTGTATAGTTTCTTGAGTTTTGTGAATATTTTGATGTGTGTTGTGTTATTTTGTAGATAAATAAAGTTTCAGGACTCTTTGGAGGTGATTTGGGGCCAAAACAGTGAAAAATGGACAAAAGGACAATTTATTAATTTTTACACGTCGCGACGCCTAACATGCGCAATGAGCTGCAAACGTGCGACGGGGGACACGTGTCAGAATCTGAAAAGTTTGACTTGCTAACGTGCGCCGTGCCACATGTCAACATCACAGCCGATCTGCTAACGTGCGCGGTGCCACATGTCATAATCTTATGGTGCCGACAATCGCCACGTGTCAGCCACGTCATCATCCACATCAGCAATAGACCGAGTCAACTCACCACGTCAGTGCCACATCATCATCAGCCAATCACAATGTGCCACGTGTCGCAATCCTACGGTGCTGACAATCACTTTCGCCACGCATCGCCACATCAGCGCCATGTCATCACCACGTCAGCATAATTATTGAGTCAATTATCCACATCGTCACGTCATCAGATAAGAATGTGAAGCAGCCAACCAGAGCGCGACACGTGGCGTACCGCAACTCGAAGCACGAGTCGCGACGTGCACATCTTACCGAGGCCTATAAATTCAGCTCGAGGTGTTTCAATTTCAGATGTATCTTCCTCTCTCAATTCTCTGATGTAAATGGGGAGTTTTATATAGCTAGTTCTTAAATTTCAGTTTTGTAATTAATTTTAATTACTTTCTGAAATAATAATTTACTTTCTTTACTTTTTCAGTTTTTACTACTCACATGAGGAGGTAACTTCCCACTGCTAGGGTGAAAGGTAAAACTTTTATTACTGCTATTTAGATTAAGCTCCCTAATTATAATATATTCACTATTTAAAATTTGACATAATGAGGATACCGCTATATTGGCCGGTTGGTAATTGATATTAAATTGATTTTAATTTGACTAAGCAAGGATACCGCCTGGTTGGTCGATTGGTAATTTCCGCCTATATGGCTGGTTTATGTACTTATTTGACTTAATCAGGTTACCGCCTATATGGCTAGTTGGTAATATCACACAAGTTAATATATTATATTAAGGGAGATATCTAAAATAGTAGTGATAAAAGTAGATCCTCTAGCCCTAGCATTTTCTTTTATTGTAATTTTCTTTATGTACTTTTCAGCATTTTATTTTATGTCTTTACTTTTAAGTTTTTACTAGCCCTAGTTATGTGTCGTAACTAAGTTAGTTATCTAGGGTTGTGATGAATTCTAATATCACTGGCTTATAAGGGGTTATTTTGTAGTTTGGGTAATTTAAAGGTTTACTTATTAAGTCTTAAGCTTAATGCTTCTTGTTAAATGGCCACTAATAAGATTGATCCGGTAAATCTAAATTAAACTTGACAAATGAATTTTAGGTTTCAGCCTTAGACTTAATAGCACATGATCTTCCTTGAGGATAGATAACCCTTTAATAGATTTTCTTATAGGATAGACATATACCTATCGGCGGGGGTAGCCATAATTGGAACTTAAACTTAATGAATCCAGATAATTTGGTTGACATAGACATATGGTTCAATTGGGATATACTGGGTATTTGCGTCTGACCATCGACAGAGGTTTTCGCATAATTTCATGTTCCAGGTTAGTAAACCAATTTATTACACAAACATGAAATAACCACTTCATCTTTTAAAAGATATTAGAAAGATTCACAACTCTAGATAGTTTCTTAATATTGAATTTTCTTAAACCTACTTTCGTGAAATTTTATTTACTTGTTTTTAAATTCAAAATCTTCACCATTTCAAATCAATCAATCAACATGTTAGATACTAGTAATCATTTGACCTCATAAAATTAATAGATTAGGTATTAAGTCCTCGTGGGATCGATACTTTTTATACTACTTGAACGATACGTGCACTTGCGTTATACGCGTGTGATTAAGCCGGTCAAGTTTTTGGCGCCGTTGCCGGGGACTTATTTATCTTTCACTATTAGTTTTGAGGTTAGGTACCTTTACTTGTATCTAATTCTTTTTGCTTATTATTTTTGTTTTCTTGTGTTTCAGGTTCTCAAAACTATATAAGACGAACCAGAAGCTTTGAACTCCGACCGTTTGACCCGAAATTGAAAGAACCATCAGACAGTTGAGAAGGGAAAGGCGAGAAGGCCAAGAAGCTTTAGTCAACATGGAACCTGAATCTCTGGAAGTTACACCACCAATACCCATTCGAGGCAGAACCATTCTGGTGGTCGACGGCTTCATTTCCTGTATTGTACTTCCTCATTTACCAGCAAATGCATGTGACATCAAAACATGCATTCAGATGATTCAGCAGTCAGTGAAGTTTGAGGGAAAAGCAATTGAAGATCCTATTACCCACATCAGCAACTTTCTGGAAGTTTGCGGCACTTTCAATTACAACCGAGAAACTGATAAAGCAATGAGACTGCGGTTTTTTCCATACTCCTTGAAAGACAGAGCTAAAGCTTGGCTACATTCACTACCAGCAGGTTCCATCACAACTTGGAACACTTTAGCCACCAAATTTCTTGCAAAGCACTTTCCACCAGCCAGAACTGGAAAGTTGAGGAATGACATCACATCCTTTGTACAACAAAACTCGGAAACTCTCTACGAAGCTTGGGAAAGGTACAAAGATTTGCTCCAGAAATATCCTCACCATGAGATTCCAAAATGGCTTCAAGTCCAAACTTTCTATAATGGACTTCTGGATTGATGAGAACCACAATCGATGCTGCTGTTGGAAGAGCTTTAATGGCTAAAGGAGAAGATCAAGCTGGGACCTAATCGAAGAAATGGCCAACAAAAATTCTTTGTGGCCAACAAAAAGGAGCATGATCCAAAGAATTGCAGGAATTTATGAAGTTGGAGCCAATACAGCAGTCAACGCCAAGTTGGATCAGATATGCAAATTCATGGAGACTGTTACCACTGGATCCACAAGTTCACCATATGGAGGAGCACCAGAACCAAACCAACTTAAAGAGACGGTGAATTATGTCAACAATTTCAACAGATAGGGGAACAATCCATATTCCAACACTTACAACCCAGGGTGGAGGAATCATCCTAATTTTTCATGGGGCAACAATTCAGGGCAAAAGAAGTATCCACCACCAGGATTTCAACAACAGAACAAAGGCCAGGAACATGAAAAAGAACCAGAAATGAAAGAATGGATTATAGAGATGTTCAAAAAGCAACAAGCAGCATATGATGCTGTATTTCAAAGCCAATCTGCTTCTATCAAAGTACTGGAGAATCAAATTGGACAACTGGCCAATGCTCAGAGTTACAGACCGCCAGGTAATCTTCCCAGCAACACAGAACCAAATCCAAGGAACCGAGGAAAGGAACAATGTCAAGCCATTACTTGAAAAGTGGTACTGAAAGCAACAAAGATGTTGGAATCAAGGCAACAATTGAAGAACTTCTAAAAGATGCAGTTCCATAGATGGAGGAAAAAGAAGCAAAGGAAAAAGAAAAAGATCAGATCATTCCACCTCCACCTCCACCTTTTCCTCACCATCTTCAGAAAAACAAACTGGACAAGCAGTTTTCTCGATTCCTGCAGGTTTTCAAAAAGCTACACATCAACATCCCATTTGCAGAAGCCTTGGAAGAAATGCCCAGCTATGTCAAATTCATGAAAGACATTCTTTCACGAAAACGGAGATTGGGAGATTATGAGACAGTAGCATTAACGGAAGAATGCAGTGCGATCATTGAAAGGAAACTTCCCCCGAAGTTGAAAGATCCTGGCAGTTTTACTGTCCCATGCACCATTGGAGAACATTACATCGGTAAGGCTTTATGTGATTTAAGTGTTAACTTGATGCATTTTTCTATTTACAGGAAACTGCAAATTGGAGAAGCAATGCCTACCTCAGTCTCACTACAACTTGCTGATCGAACGCTCGCATTTCCGAGAGGAGTCGTTGAAGATGTCATGGTCAAAGTTGACAAACTCATTCTCCCAGCAGATTTCATTTTCCTAGACATGGAAGAAGACAAGATGTCACTATCATCCTTTGAAGACCATTCTTGGCGACATGAGGAACTGTGATTGATGTACAAAAAGTAGAACTAACTATGAAAGTTCAGGACCAAGAAGTTACTTTCAATGTTTTCAAAGCCATGAAATACCCGAGTGAAGAATGTTTCAGAATTGATGTTGTTGATAGTATCGTTCAGGATACTGATACAAATCCCACATACACTTGAAGCTTGCATCACCAATATGACTGACAGCGAGCTAGATGCTGAAATCCTAGAATATATCAACTACCTTGACAAACCGTTCTGATTCAAATCAACACCACCATTTGAAAGTCTGGAACTGCCAAAGAAAGATCGAATCAAGCCTTCGATTGAAGAACCACCACAGCTGGAGCTAAGTTACTTCTGAGCCATCTTAGGTATGCATTTCTTGGAAACTCTTCTGAATTACCTGTTATTATTTCTTTTTCACTAACATTGGAGCAGGAAGAAAAGTTACTAAGAGTGTTACGAGAACACAAGAGAGCCATTGGCTGGACTATAGCAGACATTCGAGGCATTAATCCATCATTTTACATGCATAAGATTATGATGAATGATGAGTACAAACCCACAGTGGAGCATCAACAGAGACTCAATCCAATCATGAAGGAGGTCGTGAAGAAAGAAATCATCAAATGGTTGGATACTGACATCATATACCCATTTGAGACAGTACTTGGGTGAGTCATATGCAGTGTGTACCGAAGAAAGAAGGAATTAATGTTGTCACCAATGAAAAGAACGAGCTAATTCCAACAAGAACGGTGACTGGATTGAGAGTATGCATGGACTACCGGAAGCTGAACAAAGCAACAAGGAATGACCATTTTCCGCTACCACTCATGACCAGATGTTAGATAGACTGGCGGGACATGAGTTCTATTGCTTTCTGGACGGATATTCAGGGTACAATCAGATTGCTATCGCCCCCGAAGATCAGGAGAAAACCATTTTTACATGTTCGTATGGTACTTTTGCTTTCCGCAGGATTCCATTTGGATTATGTAATGCCCCTGCCACATTTCAGCGTTGCATGATGGCTATCTTCTCAAACATGCTGGAACAGAGTATGTAGGTGTTTATGGATGACTTCTCTATGTTTGGAGACTCTTTTGACCACTGCTTGCAAAATTTGGAACATGTTACAAAGATGTGAAGATACCAACCTGGTACTCAACTGGGAGAAATGCCACTTCATGGTGCAGGAAGGCATTGTTATTGGACACCGGATCTCACAAAAGGGAATCGAGGTAGACAAAGCAAAGATCGAAACAATTGAGAAATTACCTCCACCAACATCAGTCAAAGGGATTCGGAGCTTTCTTGGACATGTTGGTTTTACAGGAGATTTATCAAAGACTTTTCCAAGATTGCTAAACCTCTATACAATCTTCTGGAGAAGGATGTGCCTTTCAACTTCACCAAAGAATGCCATGAAGCTTTTGAGATCTTAAAACAAAAGCTGGTTTCTGCCCCCATCATAGTAGCACCAGACTTGACTCTTCCATTTGAAGTGATGTGCGATGCTAGTGATTTTGCTGTAGATGCAGTTTTAGGACAACACAAAGTAAAGATTTTCCACACCATTTACTACTCCAGCAGAACTTTGAATGAAGCTCAACTCAACTACACAACCACGGAAAAGGAGTTTCTCGCAGTTGTGTATGCTTTTGACAAATTCCACTCCTATCTGCTGGGTCCCAAAGTGGTGGTCTACACAGATCATTCATCAATCAAATACTTTATCACGAAGAAAGATTCCAAACCCAGATTGATCCGTTGGATACTTCTTCTGCAAGAATTTGATGTGGAAATTCGAGACAGGAAAGAGACTGAAAACCAAGTGGCATATCATCTATCGAGGCTCGAGAATGGAGAAACAGCTGGCAAAGAATTGTCAATCAAAGAAATTTTTCCAGATGAACAGCTATTTTCCATGAAATAGCAGGATGTCTCTTGGTATGCTGACTATGTCAACTACAAAGTTTTGGGAAAATGGCCGTTGGAATGGACAGCTCAGCAACGAAAGAAGTTCTTCAAGGAAGTCAAGCACTATGTTTGGGATGAGTCGTACCTGTTCAAACGTAGTGCTGATCAACTATTGAGACGGTGTGTTCCATAGGAGGAGGTCAACAGTGTTTTGCAACACTGTCATTCATCACCATATGGCGGACACTTCAGCGGGAATAAAACTGCAGCCAAAGTCCTACAATCAGGTTTGTTCTGGCCCACTCTTTTTAAAGATGCTTATATTTTTGCTCTTCAATGTGACAGGTGCCAGAGAACGGGGAATATTTCCAGGAGAAATGAATGACCTTTGCAAAACATTCTGGAAGTAGAGATATTTGATGTTTGGGGTATTGATTTTATGGGACCCTTTGTCCATCATTCGGAAACATGTACATCCTGGTTGCTGTAGACTACATCTCTAAATGGGTCGAAGCAATTGCACTGCAATCCAATGATTCAAAAGTGGTGATCAAATTCCTGAAAAAGAACATTTTCACTCGGTTCGGAACACCTCAGGCAATTATCAGTGATGGTGGCTCACATTTCTACAATAGATACTTTGTGTTGGATTTTATTAAGGTCCCAAGGATCAATAAACAAGCATTAACATGTGTGAATACATACGAGGAGTTGCGGAATACTCACATCGATCGTTTGAGCGACGCTTTGACGAACAAAAACAAACTTTCTGCTCACTGTTTTCTACTCGGCAGTGGCTGCTGTTTTGCTCCTCATTTTCGGCAATTGGAGGTCCTTGAACAAGCTCCAAGCTTCGTCAAATGGTTCCCGGCTCATAGGTGGACTTACCTATCACCTTCACATGTCTCGTAAGTGTGCTAGCACTTGTGATTTTTGCCACAAAATCCCAATTTTGCTTCCCATTCACTGCTCGGTTTTGCCCAGAATTTCACAGTGAAAAACAGCCCCTTGGGCGTGTAAAATGAGAGGGAGAATAGAGAAGAGAGATGATGAAAAATTTGTAATTCTATTTGTTTTCAAAAAACAAAATAAACATATACCATTTCTTTTCCAAAAAAAGTCAACATTAAATACTTTCCATCAACTCACTTCAATCTATCAATCAATCAAATGTCACATCACTCAAAGTGACATGATTTAACTCGTTCGCCCGAATTAAAATCTAATTTTAATTCCACGTCGAAATCCAATTTCTTATAATATATTGAATATATTAATTTATCGATTAATTCCAAATTAATCGTTATCTCTCTTTAAATGATATTTTATCCTAGATAAAATATCTCCGCAATTAATCCCAGATTAATTTTCTCTCTCTTCTAATTAATCCCAGATTAATTAAAAGTGCGAGTCATACGTCATCGGTGAATCTTCGGGAAGCGACCCATGAGATCCCCGGATATGTTGGCAGTAAATTCTGTCGTCGGACTATCCGAACACGTAAGTACCTTGTACTACGTTTATACCGATTTATAAGACAAGGTTGGCTTCTAGCAAAGCACCACGCCTACCCAATTCTCCGGAAATATCCTTACAGGAATAAAGGATCTATATCAGGCGTGTATACGTAGTATTGCGTATTTCGATCCAGTATCAGATGATCACATGCAAGGCCTGGGGCTGGTACAGTGTCTGCCCCGTACGAATCATATATCGGATTACTAGCAACTAGTCTCTTTAATATCGGATTATCATGACCAAGTCATATTATCCCTACGGTTGCAACCTTTTTAGAGAACCAGTTTTGTATCCCTGCACGATCATCAACTCCATATGACTGGAGTGACACTTCCGTCTTGACATCACACCCAACACACTACGATTCTCAATATACCCAGCATTGGCGTACACAGAACCTGTTAAAACCCCGGACAACCGCAACCAAAGTATATTGATTGTTGCAAGTATTAGTGGTGCAAGTCTCAGGTTAAGACCAAATACACCTACCCTGATTTCGGACTTCCATAGACACTTAATCATACTACCAATGGAATTCCGAGGGGGTCTATCCAGAGCGAAGCTGTTTCTCGTACCATCGGTGAAACACAACCTCCTATTACACTTGCATGAGGATCCTATACCCAAATATATGAGAACTATGATGTTGTGCCCTCACAACGCGCACAAGTGTAATACTAGTCTTTTATGCATTCATCGATGTCCAATCTCGATAATGCTCTAACTAGGGATGTTTAATGATTTATCCTTCGTGGACTGATACTGTCTCATATCATTCTCAATCCAGGAACAAATCATAGGGACCTCCTATCATTTATATATCTCGGTGATCTAATCACAAATGATAAGAGTGCAATCTCCTTTGTCACACAGTTAATTTGTACAACAGCACCATGATCTGTACAAATAGTGACGCTATGGGTCATAATTGTCCAACAATCTCCCACTTGGCCTATAGCCAGTCACTCGAGTGTCTTACACCTGAACTATGTACGGTTGGCTCAAACTGCTGAGGAAGGCTTTCGTCAGCGGATTTGCATGATTATTGTCTGATGCGATTTATTCGATCATCACATCGCCACGATGTATGATCCGAATGAATCAGATGAATATCGAAGTATGTATCTGGATCATTGATGAGACCATTAATTCTTTACCCTGTTAGCAGCCTAGCTCAGCTGCTAACAGAATTATATCTAATCTAATTAGATTTGTTATCGACCCAAATGGCTTCTATTGCCGCCTCAGCTGCAGTAATAACCCGCATTTGTTGTTTATACGGTAACAGTATCTTGCTTGGAAGATTTCCAGCTCACTGTTCGGTTATTCAAACTGTATAGTACCGTTTGCGACTTATAGTCATCTTTATCGGTTAGGAAACTTGCAGTAGTGATCCCAGTCACTTCAAGTTCTCCTTCTCCATAGTTTAAGATATCATCCTTAGATCTCTAAGATACTAACGGATGTTCTTAATGTCAATCCAGTGACTATCACTCGGATTGGCCTGTTTGTGAATCCATATGCTCAAAGCGTATGAGACACCAGGTCACGTACATTTTTCAATGTATGATTTCTCGGAGAGTTTTCTGAAAGCCAAGCTTTCGTCGATTTTACTATGGGAATATCATTTCCAAGAAATGACATATTATCATTATTTATATAGGACATCCACTGTCAGTACGCTCCCACTAACCCTCTTATATACACAAGAATCTTTTTCGTTTTGAATTAAATTATAAACTATTATGATTATATCAAAACGATAATTCCAAGAACATATGCTTGCTTGAATCCAAACATGGATCGAATAACCTGCAAACCTTGTTTGCTAGTTTTGGTACGACAAAACCGACATGATGTTGCAAACATCCTCCGAAAGGTTTCCTTTTCAGGAAAGCGATTTTCCCGTTTAGCTGTCATATTTCATAAATGAAACATGCAGCATTAGCAAGCATTATCCAAATAGATTTACCGTGGCAACAGGTAAAAGGTTGAATCGTAATCAATACAATGTTGATAACGATACCTTTCCGCTAAAAGCCTAGCTTTATACGTTGGTATGTTGTCATCCATGTACGTCTTCCTTGAAGACTTATATAGTACCAATATGCACAATGCCTTATGGTACATCAACTAGTATCCAAACTAAGTTGATATACATGGAATCCATTTCGGATTCAAGACACTTTGTCATAATTAGGGAGTCGATACCTTGTATCACTTCCTTATACGTAGTCAGTTGCTATTCCTCAAAAGATTGACATCTTTATGAGGTGAGATCAGAAACCCATACCCCAGGTTGTTTTCTGACTCTCTCAGACTTACGTGGTTCTTGTGTATTCGAAGATTATTGGTAATAGTTTCATCCTTGATGAACTATTTGTGTTCCATTAGGATTCGGTGCCTGGAACAGTATCACTCCAATTTTCATCGTGTTTTACTATCCTCCCACTTACCACTGCATATCGGTATTCCTCTTAGGAAAACTATTGGAAATGGTGATCAAGCACCATTCACTTTTTGTATGAATATTTGATATTTATGCAATATAATATTTATTTTATCATGGTTATTTATTTATTTATATGGTAAAACTCTTACTTTTATTTATATATTGTAAATCTAATAGTTAGATTACTCTAAGAGTTAGAGATTTCGAGTTACACTCGGAACCTTATATGAATTTAGTAAAGACCCGAGAGTTACAACATATGGTGATATAGTTGCAAGAGTTGCAAATGGTGTTGAGAAATATCACGCATTCTCTCGAACATAATTATTCTTGGTCTAGATATTGACATGGGTCGGTCATTATATTGGTAAGACTAGTGCATTGTCTATATATGTAATGGACATATAATTTGTCTCAACAGACTGTGAGCTTAACGGAAGTTCGTATAGAAATGCAGATATTCATTAGTTGAATGAGTATTGAATTAACTCATAAAAGATGACTAATAGATATTCCATAAAACTGTCAATAGTTATCTTTTCGAGTTGAGTAGTTATTGTGGTCCTTTGACTTAAGACACCACTGTGGTCTTGTGAGTGATCCTCTATGCCTGATACCATACATGTCAGAAACCTTTCATGGTCTGGCCTCTGGATGACTGGTAGGTATAGACCGATGCTCACGAAGATCGGTGTGTGTTACCGTCAGTCCATATGGTTGGATTTTGTTTCCAGAATTTTTCAGAATATATTCCAGAAATCTTTTGGCCGAAAGTTCTTTGAAGAAATTATTTCTTTAACATTATAAATAATATTCAAAAAGAGTTTTGCTATATTATTTATTAATGGAATATAAGGATGAAAAGTTTCATATATTGAGTAGATAAGGTTTTGACAGTATAACTATAACCTTACTCAATTGGAAACGGAGATGACGAATGGATTATACATTAGCGTTTTTAACCTCGACTTGTATGGTTCGACGTGTCGTGTTGTTTTGTCATGATTTGTAGGTGGACAAGCCTTCATGAAATATGTATACAAATATATGAGATATAAATGTATATATATACGTAACAGCCGAACGTGAGCCTAGAGAGTTCCACTATATTAAGTTTACTCGTTGAACACTAAGGGCGACCTCTCGTTAAATGTTGACAAAGTATTTGTTGGGTATTTAGGATTAAATTGTTTAATCCGATAATTCATGAGATAAATTGAATTAATTAATTTTGTATCAAGAGTTGATATAATTTTATTGTATAATAAATGTAAATTTGTTTTAAATTAAATTAGTAATTATTTTGTGAATTAATGTAATTGTTAAATTAATATACAATATTAATTACTTAGCTTATACAATTAATTAATTAAAGTAAATGGATTGTTTAGTTAAAGTAATTAAATGATTTTTTTTTTTTTTGGAAAATGTTACAAGTATATTCCAAAAAGGTGATTTATGAAGTACAAGGGCATCCCCCAGGAAAATGCAACAAGCAAAAACAAAGGACAAAAGTTCAAGAAAGCCCAAAACACGGCCCAAACGACAAACTACAACAAGCAAAAAAACTCAAAGGCGCTAACAACCAGACAAACACGAGCCCAGCCACGAGAGATGGAGACTAAAGCCCAGGACAACAGCCCACAAGCACAAACCACCAAAGGGAAGAATCTGCAGCCCACGATCAAACAGCCCACAACCAGAAAGCTCAAACAGCCCAGGCAGAAACTCAAATAACCAGCCCAACCAGAAGGTGATTAATTAAAGGTAACTTAGTTTAGTTGGCTTGTGAGATTTTATTTAACTTTGGTTAAGTTAAATTTTTTGAATATGTGGGGTAGGGAAAAGATTCCCTTAAACCATGGTTTAAATGAAAGGCTTGGATTTGTTTTATTAATTTTAATTAATAAAAAAAAAAAAAAAAAAAACAAATAAACTCTTTTTTTTTTGCTTTTGCTTGCTGCCGAATAGAAAGAAAAGTAACAAAAAATCATTTTTGCTTTTTGGCTTATTACCCACTGCTGCTTCTGCCGAAAACAAGAAAATGAATTAAAGAAACCTTCATTTTGCTTCTTTGCTCTCTGCCGACAGAAACAAGAGAAAGAAATTGATTTTTGTTTTCATAATCCAAGCCAATAATCTCACCAAATATTACCCTACATATAATCAAGTTCATGGAATTAATCCCTAAGTGTTAAGGGTTAATTTATGTTCTTGAGATTTTCTTTTTCCTATGGTTTTAAGAGTTAAAATTTGGGGAAAAGTTGGTTGCTATTCTTGAGTGATCAAACCACCTTTTGATCACAAAGATTTGTTCTTGGAGTTGTTTATTTTGGTGGAGTTTTGAAGAAGTTCAAAGTGCTTGGAGAAATTGGAAAAGCTTGGAGGCAAAAGTTTCAATCTATTGGCAAAGCTTGTGGTAAATTTAATTTGTAAATTTATTGTTCAATTTCTTGATGATTGTTGTTGAGAAAATTTTTTGTGGATTTGTTGGATTAATAGGAAGCATGTTAGTGAGGATTTAGAAGCATTTGACTGTTGAAAATTAGTATATAATTGATATGTTAATTTTGAATGCTTGGATTAATTTTTTCAAGAGTTGGAAAATTATATTGTATGCTTGAATTAATTTTTCAAATGTTGGAAAATTAATTTTAGTATGTTTGGATTATTTTCAAGTGTTGGAATAATTAAGATACTTAGTTTTAATTTGTGAATAGTTGATAAATTGATTAAGTGGGTTGAAATTTTTTAAATGGACTTATGATAATTTTTAATACATGAAAATGTTTTAATGCATTGGAAATTTTAAGTTTGTAACTAAGAATTTTAAACCCACTATTTTTAAGGACTGCCGAAAATTAAAAAAATATATATATATTTTATTCGCTCGCGATTTGATCTCGGGCGGGTTTCTGCTGCACTCGGGTTTGTCCGTTCCTCACTCAACAAGTGGTATCAAAGCGATACGTGCTTCTAATTGTTCATGTTCGTTACAATTTTTCTCAATGTTATAAAATGCTCATGCATACATTTAATTATGAATTACATGTTTCAGGCATTTTTGGACATGCATACATTTTATATATTTGTGTGCATTTGACTTTGGAAAAATCTCTACGCTAGATTATTAAGTGTCATTGTTTTATTTGAAAATATGACATGGTCCGGCTTATCTATACGGTGTTAGTGAAACCATTATGATTGGTCCCAATATTGCTAAAGCGTGAGGGATTGGTTATAATGTTTTGTACTATTCCGGTTAAGCATGAGATGAGTCGAATTTAAGAGAAAGTATTATCCAATATTGCTAAAGCGTGAGGTTAATATTAGTATCTTACTTTCGGCAATAGACAAGTTGATCTAAAAATTGAATTATCCAATATTGCTAAAGCGTGAGGATGAGATTCGATTTAGGACCGAATGTAAGAGTTGCATGAGATGCAATTGACAATAATTGTCTACCTTCTCGAATTTACAATGGTCTATATTGCTAAAGCGTGAGACTTGCGTAAATGTCAAGAAGGATCTACTTTGCATTGTGAGATTTAAGAGTTAAATTTCTGTATTCTTGTTTGGAGAGATTATAAAGAATATGTAAGACAATGCGAAGACACTTTATAGAAAAATTAAATCCATATTTTATTTAGTGTTTTATCATGAAATTTAAATATTAATTTTCCGCTTATTTATTATTATCCTTGTGTAGACAGAATGTCTGTTTCGAACCCGCTTTCGCGTATACTTGATATGCATAAGCTCCAGGCTGCTGTTAATTATATTTTTTGGCTCATGAATCTCTGGATTCTCTGCCAAGCGGAGCAACTTGAATATGTTCTAGATCGTCCAATGCCCGTGAGGGTTTCGGATGATGCTTTAGATAAAGAACGTGAGACGTTCATCAAATGGAAAGATGATGATCAGAAAGTCCGGTCATACATCATGGGATCTATGGTGCCGGAACTACAGAGGAAGTATATGCCGATGCCTGATTCTGGATCCATTTTGATGCATATGAAGGAACTATTCAGTGATCGACCACAGGTAGAGATGTATAAGGTGGCTGTCGAGCTTTTTCATACTTTCCTCCCAGAAAGAAAACCTGTTAGCCCACATGTGATGAAGCTAATAGACTGTATCGAAGAGCTTGAAAGGATGGATATTCCTATTGATAACCGCCTCAGGAATATTGTGATTCTCGCGTCTCTTCCTAAGTCTTTCAATGACCTTATCGTTAACTTTAACATGCATAAGATTCTTCCCACCTATTCTGAGTTGCACAATATGTTGCTGACGGCTCAAGAAGACATGAATAATAACAGTTCTGCTTTCATGGTCACTGGTTGTTCTTCTTCTGGACCTTCTCAGGCTTCTCAAAAGCTGGCTGGGAAGAAACAGAAAAAGAAGAAGAAAGTTAAAGGTAAAGGTCCAAAGGTTGCTTCTGCAGGGGTTTCTGAGCCAAAGGTGAAGACAAATGCTGCAAAAGGAAAATGTTTCCACTGCGACATACTGGACACTGGAAATACAATTGTCCTATATATTTAGCTTGTTTGAAGATAGAGCCCTCAAGTATTTGTTTTCCTATTATTGACATTACACTTGCTTTTGATTCTAGTTCGACTTGGGTGTTAGACACCGCTTGTCCTTCTCATATCTGCAATACGTTGCAGGATCTGAGAGAAACTAGAAGACTAAAGCCGGGAGAGATCCAACTGCGAGTAAGGAATAAAGATTCTCTACAAGTTGAAGCAGTAGAACTTTTGTGTTTGACACTCTCGGATGAATGTAATATTCGACTTAATAACTATTATTTTGTGCCGAATATGATACGTCAAATCATTTCACTTCCTATATTTGACAGTGAAGGATTTCATGTAAATATAAAAGATGGTCTTTTGAATTTATATGATAATATGAATATTTTACTTGTTTCATGTCCCATGGTTGATGGACATTACATTCTTACCAAAAATCATGATGTCTTTAATATAGAGAAATCTAAAAGGAAAAGATCGGAAGAAATAAATAACACAGAACTTTGGCATATGAGATTAGGTCATATAGGCATAAAATGCCTAACCAAACTAGTTAAGGATGGTGTGATAGATGATCTAACCATAGAACCTTTACCAGTTTGTGAATATTGTATTCAAGGTAAAATGACCAAATCCTCATTTAGTGGTGTTGGACACCGTGCTAATGATTTATTGGAACTTGTGCATTCTGATGTATGTGGTCCTATAAATCATGCTGCCATGGGTGGGTTTCAATACTTTGTAACTTTTATAGATGATTCGTCACGATATGGTTATGTGTTTCTTATGAAACACAAATCAGAAATTTTTGAAAAGTTCAAAGAATACCGATTTGAAGTAGAGAAACAAACCGGAAAACTCTTGAAATGCCTTCGATCAGATCGGGGCAGTGAGTACATGAGCAGTTCGTGAGTTATTTAAAAGAGAATGGGATTCTCGCTCAGTATGCTCCTCCAGGCACTCCTCAACACAATGGTGTTTCGGAGAGGAGGAATCGAACTTTATTAGATATGGTTCGATTGATGATGAGTTTTACTGATCTATCAATATACTTGTGGGGCCATGCTCTAGACACTGCTGCTCATCTTATGAACAAAGTTCCATCGAAAGCCGTTCCGACCACTCCGTATGAGTTATGGACTGGAAGGAAACCGAGTATTAAATATGTTAAGATTTGGGGTTGTCCTGTCTATGTAAGAGTTGCACAGCGGGATAAACTTGCACGTAGAGGGTACAAGTATCGATTCATTAGATATTCTAAAAATTCCATGGGATATCTATTCTATGATCCCGAGAATCGAAATGTGTTCGTTGCTCGAAATGCAACTTTCTTAGAAACACAATTTGTGTTAGAAAGTGCAAATCATAGAATGATTGATTTAGATGAAGTCAATCCAAGTAACATTGAATCGACGATAGAACCAGAAGTTCAAGAAGATGAGATACCTTTGACACAACCACCTCGTAGGTCACAAAGGATATCAAGACCCCCTGTCAGGTACAAGACGACATCTGACGATGCCCTCGATGTTTTCTTAGTCGAAGAAAAAGATCATTTAACCTACAGAGAGGCGATGTTAGACATCGATGCGGAAAAATGACTGGAAGCTATGAAATCTGAGATTGCCTCAATGCATGATAATCAAGTTTGGGACTGGGTTCCGCTTCCCGACGGAATTATTCCTATGGTTGTAAATGGGTTTACAAGAGGAAGTGGGGGCCCGATGGAAATGTTGAAACCCTTAAGGCCCGACTAGTAGCAAAAGGATATACTCAGAAATCAGGTATTAATTATGAGGAAACCTTTTCTCCTGTAGCCATGCTTAAGTCAATCAGGATTTTATTAGCTATTGCCGCACACTATGATTATGAAATTTGGCAGATGGATGTTAAAACTGCTTTTCTGAATGGAAATCTTGAGGAAGATATCCATATGGAACAACCCGAGGGATTCGCATTCGCCAAAGATCCTAATCTGGTATGTAAGCTTAAAAAGTCTATTTATGGACTTAAACAGCTTCCCGTAGTTGGAATCTTCATTTTGACGATGTGATCAGATCGTTTGTTTTCTTCAAAAACGAAGAGGAATCTTGTGTCTATAAAAAGGTTAGTGGGAGCATGGTAGTCTTCTTAGTTCTTTATGTTGATGATATACTTATTATCGGAAACGATATAGGTATGTTACAATCTGTCAAAGCCTATCTCAGTAAGAATTTCTCCATGAAGGATTTGGGAGAGGCCTCTTATATACTAGGTATAAAGCTTTATAGAGATAGAGCGAGGAGGTTGATAGGACTCTCTCAGTCCAAGTACATTGATTTGATCTCAGAAAGGTACAACTTTATTGACTGTAAGACAGTCAATATGCCTTTCAAACATGGTATTCATCTAACAATTCGGCCAACATAACAATTTGGGGAAAAATGATCCAATCACAATTTCTTGAAATTGATCCAATCAATCTTCAATTCAACATCAATTAAGCATATTCAATCAAAAAATTTAATTAATCATGCTCAAAATCAAGTTTACCCAAATTTTAACCATAAGTTAATTTCATGCTTTTCCTTGCTCTGATACCATTGTTGGATTTTACTAAGGTCCCAAAGATCAATAAACAAGCATGAACATGTGTGAATACATACGAGGAGTTGCGGAATACTCACATCGATCGGTTGAGCGACGCTTTGACGAACAAAATTGAACTTTCTGCTCACTGTTTTCTACTCGGCAGTGGCTGCTGTTTTGCTCCTCATTTACGGCCATTGGAGGTCCTTGAACAAGCTCCAAGCTTCGTCAAATGGTTCCCGGCTCATGGGTGGACTTCCCTATCACCTTCGCATGTCTCGTAAGTGTGCTAGCACTTGTGATTTTTGCCACAAAATCTCATTTTTGCTTCCCCTTCACTGCTCGGTTTTGCCCATAATTTCACAGTGAAGAACAGCCCATTGGGCGTGTAAAATGATAGGGAGAAGAGAGAAGATAGATGATGAAAAATGTGTAATTCTATTTGTTTTCAAAAAACAAAATAAACATATACCATTTCTTTTCCAAAAAAAGTCAAGCATTAAATGCTTTCCATCAACTCACTTCAATCCATCAATCAATCAAATGTCACATCACTCAAAGTGACATGATTTGACGCTTGATATGATGCTAGATGCGACTAGTGATTTGACGCTTGATTTGACTTGAGTGCCGCACTTGAATTCGAAATGCGAATGCGCTCGCAAATAATCCCGGGCTCGGGTTCGCTAATTTCAAATTAACGAATTTTCCGTTGCGTCGTAATGAAATGATTACCCCTAGCGAAGTCACTATTCACGTCTCTAACGAATTAATTCTAAATTAACTCATTCACCCGAAATAAAATCTAATTTTAATTCCGCGTCGAAATCCAATTTCTATTAATATATCGATATATTAATTTATCGATTATTCCAAATTAATCGTTATCTCGATTAATTCCAAATTAATCGTTATCTCTCTTTAAATGATATTTTATCCTAGATAAAATATCTTCGCAATTAATCCCAGATTAATTTTCTCTCGCATCTAATTAATTCCAGATTAATTAAAAGTGCGAGTCATACGTCATCGGTGAATCTTCGGGAAGCGACCCATTAGATCCCCGGATATGTTGGCAATAAATTCGGTCGTCGGACTATCCGAACACGTAAGTACCTTATACTACGTTTATACCGTTTTATAAGACAAGGTTGGCTTCTAGCAAGCACCATGCCTACCCAATTCTCCGGAAATATCATTACAGGAATAAAGGATCTACATCAGGCGTAGTATACGTAGTATTGCGTATTTCGATCCAGTATCGGATGATCACATGCAAGGCCAGGGGCTAGGACAGTGTCTGCCCCGTACGAAGCATTTATCAGATGACTAGCAACTAGTCTCTTTAATATCGGATAATCATGACCAAGTCATATTATCCCGACGGTTGCAACCTTTTTAGAGAACCAGTTCTGTATCCCTGCTCGATCATCAACTCCATATGACTGGAGTGACACTTTCGTCTTGACATCACACCCAACATACTACGATTATCAATATACCCAGCATTGGTGTACATAGAACCTGTTAAAGCCTGGACGATCACAACCAAAGTATATTGATTGTCGCAAGTATTAGCGGTGCAAGTCTCAGGTTAAGACCAAATACACCTACCCTGATTTCAGACTTCCAAAGACACTTAGTCATACTACCAATGGAATTCCGAGGGGGTCTATCCAGAGCGAAGTTGTTTCCCGTACCATCGGTGAAACACAACCTCATATTACACTTGCATGAGTATCCTATACCCAAATATATGAGAACTTTGTCGTTGTGCCCTCACAACGCGCACAAGTGTAATACTAGTCTTTTACGCATTCATCGATGTCCAATCTCGATAATGCTCTGACTAGGGATGTTTAATGATTTATCCTTCGTGGACTGATACTGTCTCATATCATTCTCAATCCAGGAACAAATCATAGGGACCTCCTATCATTTATATATCTCGGTGATCTAATCACAAATGATAAGAGTGCAACCTTCTTTATCACACAGTTAATTTGTACAACAACACCATGATCTATACAAATAGTGACACTATGGGTCATAATTGTCCAACACTTTGATGCACTCCTATCCAAATATGGAGTTACTCACAAGGTTGCCACTGCTTATCATCCACAGTCAAATGGACAGGTTGAAGTTTCAAACATGGAAATCAAAAGAATCTTGGAGAGAACCGTTGGATCAACAAGGAAGGACTGGTCTGCAAAACTTGATGATGGGCCTATCGGACAGCTTACAAGACACCCATTGGTATGTCCCCATATCGATTGGTGTTTGGGAAATCATGTCATCTGCCAGTTGAGCTTGAACACAAAGCGTATTGGGCACTAAAGAAGTTGAATCTTGATTCACAAGCTGTAGGAGAGAAACGACTACACCAACTCAACGAATTGGAGGAGTTTCGTCTAAAAGTTTATGAGAATTCCAGATTGTACAAAGAAAAGTCCAAGAAATGGCATGACCGAAAAATATTGCACAGACAGTTGGAACCAAGGCAGCAAGTGTTGTTGTACAATTCACATTTGAAACTTTTCCCTGGAAAGTTGAAATCAAGGTGGTCAGGTTCTTTTGTGATCACTCAGGTTTTTCCATATTGAGCGGTTGAGTTACTGGATCCCAACACCAACAACATATTCAAGGTTAACAGTCATCGTGTCAAGCAATATTGGGGAGAATCATTTGAGCGACAAAAAGAAAGTGTCACACTTTCAGATCCAGCCTAACGTTCGAGAAGTCACGTCTAGCTGACAACGTTAAACTTAGCGCTCGCAATGAGGCAACCCATGCAATTTTTATATATATTGTTATTTGGTGTGTTTTATTTTTGTGTGTTTAATTTTTGCAGGATAAGTCATTTTAGGATGAAAGAAGTTCTCGCAAATCGTCACAAGCAATTTCCTTCTCTCCCTAAAAAATCTCTGATGAAAGTCTACAAAGCTCGCTTGGAACGGATGAGACTACTGATGATCAATGATATTCCAACTGATATTCATTGGATTATTGAAGCACGGGTCCGATTGGTAGGTGAGTCTTCTGACTCTTTTCTTTCACATCTGCCTGGTTTTGGAAGAAGCACCTATGCAAAGAAACGTAGAGCTAAGCAAATGGGTGTTTGTTACATATGTACACGTTGGAATTGCAATACTCGTGTTGGGTTTCTAGTTAGTCCCAAGATCAATTTCAAGCAATAAATCATGTGTGAATACAACAATGAAATATGGCGGAATCATACTTACATTGATCGGTTATGCGATGCGAGGAACAAAAAACTTTTCTCCCCTCCATGGTGCTCTCGGCAGTGGGCAGTTTTGTCCTCCTCCATTTTCGGTCAATCTCCATTGATGGATCTCCATTGATGGATCTCCAAGATCCAAGCTTTATATTGTGATTCCATGCTTATGAGTTAATTTCCATATCACATAGGATGACCCTTCATGTGCTAGCATTGGTAAGATTTGCCACAAATCTTTCTAGTTTCTTTATGGTGTGCTCGGTATTTTGAAGAAATTTTGGGAGAGAAACACACTTGGCCCTTGGCCGAAAGTGTGTGCGTGTAGAAAAGAGAGATGATGAGTGGTGTTTTGATTTGTTTCTTAAACTAATACCAAAACAATTGATTTCCAAAATCCTGTAAATGGCTTTCAAAAAGTCAAAAGAATTTGGAGCAAAAAATAGCAATAAATGCCATCAACCACTCAAGTCACTATTCACATCAATCAATGATGACAAGCATCACTTCACTCAAAGTGATGTGACTTCCATCACTTGATTGACTAGTGATTTGACACTAGATGTGACTTGTGGGCCGCACTTGAATTCGAAATGCGAGTGGGCCCGCAAATATTCTCGGGCTCGGGTTCGCTAATTCCGAATTAACGAATTTTTCAGTGGCGACGTAATTAAATCAAATTTAATTAAATAATCATGCCTAGCAAAATTAGTATTCACGTCACTAAAGAATTAATTCTAAATTAACTCGTTCCCCCAAATTAAAATCTAATTTTAATTACGCGTCGAAATCCAATTTCTTATAATATATCGAATATATTATTTTGTTGATTAATTCCAAATTAATCATTCTCTCTCTTTAAATAATATTTTATCCCAAATAAAATATCTCTGTAATTAATCCCAGATTAATTTTCTCTCTCTTATAATTAATCCCAGATTAATAAAGTGCGAGTCATACGTCATCGATGAATCTTCGGGAAGCGACCCATGAGATCCCCGGATATGTTGGCAGTAAATCCGGTCGTCGGACTATCCGAACACGTACGTACCTAATACTACGTTTTTACCGATTTACAAGACATGGTTGGCTTCTAGCAAAGCATCGTGCCTTCCCAATTCTCCAGAAATATTCTTATTGGAATATGTAATCTATATCAGGTGTAGTATACGTAGTATTGCGTATTTCGATCCAGTATCGGATGTCACGTGCAAGGCCTGGGGCTGGAATTGTGTCTGCCCCGTACGAAGCACATATCAGATCTATGGTAACTAGTCTCTATAATCGGATAAACATGACCTAGTCATAATATCCCGATAGCTGCAGCATATAAGAGAACAAGTTCCGTATCCTACGTGATCATCATCTCCACTATGACTGGAGTGATACTTCCGTCTTGACATCACACCCAATACACTACGATTCTCAATATACCCAGAAGAGGCGTACACAGAACCTGTTAAAGCCCTGGACGACCAAAACCAAAGTATATTGATTGTCGCAAGTATTAGCGGTGCAAGTCTCAGGTTAAGACCAAATACACCTACCCTGATTATGACTTCCATAGACACATAGTTATACTACCAATGGAATTCTGAGGGGTCTATCCAGAGCAAAGCTATTTTCGTACCATCAGTAAACACAACTTCCTATTACACTTGCATGAGTATCCTATACCCAAATATATGAGAACTATGCTGTTATGCTCCCACAACGCGCACAAGTGTAATACTAGTCTTTTACGCATTATCGATGTCCAATCTCGATAATACTCTGACTAGGGATATTTAATGATTAAACCTTCGTGGATTGATACTGTCTCATATCATCTCAATCCGGAACTAATCATAAGGACCTTCTATCATTTATATATATTGGTAATCTAATTACAAATGATAAGAGGGCAATTTCCTTTGTCACATAGTTAATTTATACAACAACACCATGATCTGTACAAATAGTGATGATATGGGCCATAATTGTCCAACAATCTCCCACTTGGCCTATAGCCAATCACTCAAGTGTCCTACACCCGAACTATGTACTGTTCGCTCAAATTTCTGATGAGGAAAGGCTTTCATCAGCGGATTTCCATGATTATCGTCTGATGCGATTTATTCGATCATCACATTGCCACGATGTATGATCCGAAAGAATCAGATGAATATATGAAGTATATATTTGGATCATTGATGAGACCATTAATTCTTTAGCCTGTGCTGTAGCCTAGCTCAGCTGCTAACAGAACTATTCCTAATCTAATTAGGATTATTATCGATCCAAGAGGCTTCATTGCTGCCTCAGCTGCAGCAATAACCCGCTTGTGTTGTTTATTCGGTAACAGTATCTTGCTTGGAAGATTTCCAGCTCACTGTTCCGTTATTCAAATTGTATAGTACCGTTGTTACGACTTATAGTCGTTATTATCGGTTAGGAAACTTGCAACGGTGAACCCAGTCACTTCAAGTTTTCCTTCTCCATAGTATAAGAAAGCATCCTTAGTTCATCTAAGAAACTAAATGATGTTCTTAAAATCAATCCAGTGACTATCACTTGGATTGGCCTGATTGTGACTCCATATGCTCAAAGCATATGAGACACCAGGTCGCATACATTTTTCAATGTACGAATTCTCGGAGAGTACCAACAACTTCAAATCTATCCCATTAGATCTTTATTCCTAGAATAATTGTTGTTTCTCCCAAGAATTCTACGGAGAATTTTCATGAAAGCCAAGCTTTCACCGATTGTATTATGGGAATATCATTTCCAAGAAATGATATGTCATCATTTTTAGGACAATCACTGTTAGTGCGCTCCCACTAACCTCCTTATATACACAAGAATTATATTCATTTTTGAATCAAATCATACACCAATATGATTACATCAAAACAATATAGTTCCAAGAACTCAATACTTGCTTCAATCCATAAATGGATCGAATTAACTTGCAAACCTTGTTTGTTCGTTTTGGTACGACAAAACCATCAGGATGTTATAAACATCCTCCAAAAGGTTTCCTTTTAAGGAAAGCGATTTTGACGTTCAGTTGCCATATTTCATAAATGAAACATGCAACATTAGCAAGCATTATCCAAATGGATTTACCGTGGCTATAGGTAAAAGGTTTCGTCGTAATCGACACAATGTTGATAACGATACCTTTTCACTACAAGTCTAGCTTAGTACGTTGGTATGTTGCCTTCCATGTATGTCTTCCTTGAAGACTTATATAGTACCAATAGGCACAATGCCTTCGGTACATCAACTAATACCTAAACTTAGTTGATATACATGGAATCCATTTCGGACATCATGGCACTTTGCCATAATAGGGAGTCGATACCTTGTATCACTTCCTCATACGTAGTCAGTTTGTATTCCTCAATAAGATTGACATCTTTATGAGGTGCGATCAGAAACCCATACCTCCCAGGTTCTCTCCGACTTACGCGGTTCTTGTGTATTCGAAGATTATTGTTATAGTTTCATCCTTGATGAACTATTTATGTTCCATTAAGGAATTGGTGCCTGGAATAGTATTACTCCGATTTTCATCGAGTTTTACTTTCCTCCCACTTACCACTGCATATCGGTATTCCTCTTAGGAAAACTGCATGGCGAGCAATAATTACATTGTTCTCTAGCGAGTTGTATAAGTACTTTATTTTGGTTTCCCTAGGATAACCTACAAATTAGGCACTTATCTGATTTGGGTTCTAGTTTTGTATCATCCAAACATATGCCTAGCATTCCAAATCTTCAGGAATGAGAAAACCCCCGGTTTCTTTCCTGTTCATATCTAATATGAAGTCTGTCAAATAGATTTTTATGGAACCTTATTCAAATTAAGTTTTGCACTGTTTAATGCTTATCCCTTGAAGGAAATGGTAGCTCAGAGCGACTCATGATTAACCTTATCATGTCTAACAAAATTTGGTTTCTCTGTTCGGACACATCGTCAAATTGACGTGTTTCGGGAGGAGTCCTCATTGAAAGAATACTATACTCTTTCAAGTATATGAGGAACTTATTGCTTTAAGTATTTTCATCATGGTCTAACCGTGATTGTTTAATACTTTAGCCGATCTGTTTTTATACTTCGTGTCGAAACTCTTTTAATTAATCAAAAGTTTCTGATTCATGTTTCTAAAGAAATACATAACCATAAGGCGATGCCACATCCGTAAAGGTCACGAAATATTCATTTCCACCTCTAGCCTAGCTAGATATGGGCCCACTTACGTCACTATGAACGAGAGCTAACAGATCGGTGGCATTTGCACTTTTTACCAAGTAAAAGGTGTTTTAGGCATTTTACATAATAAACTAGATTCGTAGACATTATTTGAATAGAATCAAATCCGTCCTAGTATCCACTCTTCGAAAGTGTGGATATACGAGTCTTGTTAATTGTGTCCCAGACAACAATGCCACTTATAAGTCTCAACTGATTTAAATCAGTTTGAGCTATTTGTTTGTCATGTCATATGTTCGAGATTCATTTATATTCAAAATATAAATACTGTTATTCACATCGAATGTGTTTATTTCAATATCATCTTTATAAAACAAAACACTTTAGTGTTCTAGAATATAAAGGTATACCCGCAATGGGTTAAACCCTGATATAGAGTTAATGTTTCTAGTCAAACTAGTTACATTGTAACAGTTTCCTAATTTAAGTACACACCCGAATGGTAGTTCCTAACTTAGGTTTCTACGGTTAAAACAAGCGACTGTCGTCCCATTTCCAATCCGTAGATAATCTCAACTGAAGTCAGTATCCTGCTAACCAGCAGATTCTGCACATCAATGCATATTTATATGTACCCACTTAGTATCTAAAATCCAATTTTAATACTAGTAGTGAACACGTTTATGACAAACATATTTGAAGTCGGAGCCTTGCCCGTTTTCAATTCCTTCATGGGTGCCTTGTCCATACGGCAGTCACGCTTCCAGTGACCCCGTTTGCCACAATTTAGGCAGACATCTTGGGATATGTCCTTTGTCTTCCTAGAAGATTATAATGACTTTGCCTTTGCCCTTTTTCCACACCCCATAAGCCTTTGGCCAAGCCTTTGCCTTCTAGAATGTCGAAATAAGATGCGCATTGCGCATCTTGCCTTATTGCAAACTTTGGCTTTGTCTCCTTGAGCATAGCCATTAACTCTCCAAGAGTTTTCTATTGCAATTAGTACTTCTAAGATCTAAGGATAAATCTATGAAGATCCTTCAATATCATTATCATACTATAAGGATCTAATCCTTAGTTCTGAATAAGAAATTAAGGAGTCTATTTGGCAAGCATAATGGATTAAGCACTAAAGTTATCATTACATGAATATTCCAAATATCATGTTCTACTATTTGCTCATCTCCGGGCTTAGGCTCGAGATGTTATTCTATCAAATAGATTAACTTCTCAGTTTCTCAGTTTTCAGGACTATCTTGAGGTTTTATTCCCAATTTGAAAATTAAAGCCGTTTAAAAACATTTTCACCCAGGTTTATTTTTAAATGCTAATCTTTCATTTTATCTTGATTCCAATAGTCCAACTATCGAATCAACGATTTTAGTACTATTTATTATAATGATTACTATAGTCTAAGTATATTGATTAATATAATCCAATTATAAAATCAACTATTAATTGAAATTAGTTAATTCAAATATATTGATTACTATAATCCAATTATATAATCAACTATAAATGAAATAGTTTGAATATAGTCCAACTGTTTTATTAAAACAACGATTAAATATTAGTCCAACTAATAAATAATTTATTTGATGAAAAATTTGAAATGAGCGCGTATGGCAAGTAACTAAACGAATATTGGAAATTTAATACTTACCTCCCACTATTTTTCGGCGAGCCTCTAACCCTCTGTGGAGTACTCGGGAAACCTTGTTTCCTAGTGGGCTAGGATCCCGTTAAATAACACACAATCTTGACTTTGGCCAACAAATTGTATGATAATTAACTAGGTAGATCTCTAAGATCAATTGGATCCCATCCAATTCCTAGATCCAGTAGGTGGACATCTAAGTCCGAAACATATATCTTATATATGCCAATATATCCAATATATTCCCTAACCTTTTTCCTCTGAATCAACTAAGCATTGGCTTTGGCACAACAAACTTAGTGATCCCAGTTAAGCGGAACCCATTGACCATAGAAAGCTTCGTAGTCAATGTCGATAGACAATAAGTGATCTTGACTTTGGCCAACAAATCACAACTTGGACAAGACACCGATATGGAACAAAGCCTTCATGATTCAAACACATCCGCGACGGACAAAGGTCTTGACTTTGGCCAACAAACCAGTGCCAGTCTTGGATCTTGAGTAAAAGTCACTCAATGGAAGGAAAAACGCTTAATATGTGTTGAGGGTTTTTTTCACGTAATTGGCAACCAATTTTTTTTTATCTTTGTTAAGGTCTCATCATCATACACCCTTAAACATGCATTCTAAACACATAATAAGGCGCATATAAATAAATATAATAATGATATGCAGATGGATATTTAACACATTGTTCCTAGAACAAATCTATCATTTTCCTATCTCCCGCTAGCACAAGTATTACTTCTACCCGATTACATAACACTTCTAAAGAAACCTCATTTATATTGAAGGGAATAGGTGAGAAGAGAAATACATAGAGTCAAGAGGCAATAGGCTGGACACGCAGGTCCAATTTAATAAATTCTAAATTTATTACAACAATTTCCAAAATTGCCCTCACCCATCAAATATCCATCGATATACATTATTCATACATCGCATCCATGTATTCACACAAGCATGTTATCAATCAATCTAATCCAATTAATTAATCTGAAATTAATGACCATCCAATGTTCAAACAACGATTTGATTTTGCGCGAGTCCGATTCGTTTTGCTAATAAGTACTCAAATTACGAATTCTTGAATTATATTAAACTACAAGATTAAATCCAATTTAATTGCATTTAATACTAATTCATTATTTAATTCTAAATTAAATATTTACACTTTATTAATGAACCTTTAGCGACTTAGATTCTAAATCTAATCTTTACAGGTCTCAAAGCCCGATTAATATTCAATGTTAATTTAATTAAAGTCAAATGGGCTTTTAATTAATTTCATAAGGCATGGACTTTTGGTCAATATGGGTCAAACCCAAATACCAAAGCCCATTTAAGGAATCACCCTTATTTGCCAAGAAACCAATTTAGGCCCATTAGGCCCAATTAAATATTAAAGGTCCATTAGTTATATTTGGACTTTATGGATATGGTTTTGGGCCCAATTGGATCCAACCAATAGCCTAAACCAAACTTGGCCTAACTAAGCCCATTAAGCCCAATACAACTTTACAAGCCAATTCCAAATTTGGCCCAATTAATTAAATTACAAAATTCCAAATTTCATAATTTAATTAACCTAAAGTGTATGCCATAATTAATTAATCAAATTAACATTTCCAAAATACTAATTCACTCAATTAATTATGCTCATTATCATCAAAACATGTCCAACACATTTGAAACAAAAATCAACCATTTTCCATGCTTATCAAGTCTCGGCATTTTAGGGTTTTTCATGTCCGATTCGGTTTCAATCCAATTAAATCCACAATCAACATTTCCCAAATGATTTCAACTCATCCAATGATCAAAATCAAAAAATACCATGACTTAGGGCAACATTACACATTCGGCCAAGCCAAGTGATTTGGGGAAAATTCATCCAATTCGATTTTTATCAAATTGATCATGCATAACACTATGTTATCATCATTTAAGCATATCCAAACAATCAATTTCACTCAAACATGCTCAAATCAATTTTGCCCAAATTTACCCTAATTTCAATTTCATGCTCAAAATGGCTCTAGATACCATTGTTGGGTTTCTAGTTAGTCCCAAGATCAATTTCAAGCAAGAAATCACGTGTGAAACAACAATAAAATATGGCGGAATCATACTTACATTGATCAGTTATGTGATGCGAGGAACAAAAAACTTTTCTCCCCTCCATGTGCTCTCTGCATGTGGGCAGTTTTTCCTCCTCCATTTTCAGTCAACCTCAATTGATGGATATCAAGCTCCAAGCTTTATATTGTTGATTCCATGCTCATGATTTAGTTTCCTATCACCTTGGTGACCCTTCATGTGCTAGCATTGGTAAGATTTGCCACAAATCTTCCTAGTTTCTTCATGGTTGTGCCCGGCCTTATTTTGAAGACCTTTTGGGAGAGGAATCAACTTGTCCTTTGCCGAAAGTCCGGTGTATAGAAAGAGAGAGGATGATGAGTGGTTGTTGTTTTGATTTGTTTCTAAACTACTACCCCCAAAAATTGATTCCAAAATCTTGTAAATGGCTTTCAAAAACGTCAAAATAAATTTTGGAGCAAAAATGGCAATAAACTGCCATCAACCACTCAAGCACTATTGTAGGCATTGCATTTTTACACATTAGCCCAATGAGGAGTCTCGTATGGAGGCAACTACTTCTTTAGTCATGAAAGTCACGGGAAACGGACGTTGGAAGGGTAAAGTTGGAAAATAGAATTTTGGATGGATTTAATCTCGTTGTTTAGCTTCGGCTGCTTGTTGGACTTCCGTTTCAAAGCTCACCTTAGGCCCAAAACTCCCATAGACCACATACCTAACCCAAACCAAGCCCAAATAGCCAAGTCAAACCAAGTCAAACCAAATCCATGCCCAAAAGATGTGATTCACGCCCAAAGCCCCTTTATTTAGGTATATGTATATTTATCACATGTTTAAATCTTGTTAAATCCTTACCTAAATAAAAGAAATCAAATCAAATCATTACCAAATCAAATCCAATCCCAAATCCTAATTAGGAGATGCATTCCTTATTAGAAATCAATTAGGAGATTCCTTCCTAATCTAATTAGGAAAGTCTTCTCTCTTTGCCTATAAAAAGAGGCTTTCACCCCCCATTCAAAACCTAGCTATACACCTCTCTCACACGCCTAAAGCATTCTCTTAAGCCTCCATTGCACGCCAAGCATCCCCCTGAAGCCTCCATTGCTGAGCCTTTAAGATCCAATAGCCTCCATTGCCGCATCTTCCCTCCATCATCAACACCCTTCACGCCCAAGCCCTAAACTTAACCCTCCATTGCCGAGTTCCAGCCCCCATTCACAGCCTTAAAACACCCTCAAATAAACCTTATTCACAGCCCTAAAGTCGCACTAAACACCCTCCAAACACAGCCCCATTCGCAGCCCCAAAACAGTCCCTGAAAACACCCCACTGCACCTGTAAACTGCCGCAGTTCACCTTCTGTTCTGGTCGGTTTTTGTTGCGTCCTTAGCCCCCAAAACCGTCCTAAAATCACCTAAACACCATCCCCAAAACCTCCATAAAGTTTCCCTAAAAAATCCCCACAAACGCACCTCCATAAGCCTTCAAAATCACCCAAAACAGTCCCTGAAAACACCCCACTGCACCTGTGAACTGCCGCAGTTCACCTTCTGTTCTGGTCGGTTTTTGTTGCGTCCTTAGCCCCCAAAACCGTCCTAAAATCACTTAAACACCATCCCCAAAACCTCCATAAAGTTTCCCTAAAAAATCCTCACAAACGCACCTCCCTAAGCCTTCAAAATCACCTAAAACAGTCCGCTAAACCATCAAGACAGTGACCTGAAACGTAGCAGCGAAGCAGCCGCGAAACGGACTTGAAACAGCAGCCCGAACAGCAAAATATCGAGGAAAGACGTTGAGTTGGTGAACTAAAAGAGTAGCGGATCATTCACCCTTCCAACGGACGTGTAACGCCCTTTCTTAGACGACAAAAGAGGTTAGACCTGAGGGCACCTTTTACCTATCTTCTTTATTCTTTATTTTATTTTACTTTGATATATAATTGCATGAGAGTCGTTTGAGGCATGATTTGATTGTTGGATGGGCGGGACATGTGTTCCCTTTTGTGGTATATAGGATGGAAACCCGGACGTAAATTCCGTAGCCGAATCCGAATGGACGGTAGTGCGGTTTGTACTCGGGATACAACGCCACGTACCACTTAAGAGACATATGTTTTGTCCCATCCAAACTTGTATTTGAGCATGTTATAGTCTTTAGGTTATTTGTTTATTATTTGAAGCATGGTTTAATTTAATTTGTTATTTATTTGTTAAAGCATGTTTAGGTTGTTCACTATGCATGTTCTTAGTTTATGATGCGTTTGGGTAATGATTCGTACATGTTGATTTAATGGTTTAATATGCTTGTTGTGTTACATTGCGTGGAATTATTTGGATGAAAGCATGTTAGATCTAAGTACCCTTGAGCATGATTATTGGATAGGTGCGGTTGATTTAGTGCACAAATTATATCATCACAATGACATAAGTAAGGGACCATTCCGAACCCAACGGTTTGAGGTCTTCCCTTGCGAGGGGTGAGTGCGGCCTTAAATCTTTGTCCCGGTTCACACCGGGTGGCGACTCCATGTTATTTCGTACTCCCAACTAGGCCGCGAGCCTAGAAACAGCGTCGCCCAGGTTCTGTTGTCTACAGTCTGGCGACTCCACTGGGGATTTTAGAGAATCGGCCTCGAAATCATGTCTTGTGATGTGTATAATTTGTGCATTAGTTGACCATTTCTATAGTGGGTTGAGGGGGTTAATCAAAGGCTTTGTTGAAGCTAGGTGATGGTTGGGTGTCTTCCTTCACTCACTACCCTTCGGGGAAAAGCTGTGAAGGCACCTAGATAAATCATTACTTGTAGCTCGTTGTGACATACTAGTTTGGAGGACTCGTTGTTTATTCCTGACACCAAGCGATAAGAGCCTAAGGGGCTTGGGTACTTAAGAGAGCCTCGCTCCACCTTCCCTCTGGGGAATCTACAACGGGAAATCCATTCGATAGTTAGTCACACACCGTAACTCGTTGGCACGTACCGTAAGGTATAAAAAAGGTGCACTCACTTGGTCGCTTGAACCCTTGAGTGGGGAGTCCTAGTTGTGGGTAATCCTTCGTCAAACGAGAGCCTTTGTCCGCGCCCCGTGAACCCACTTGTGAAACTTAGCCTTGAAAGAACCAGTAGTTATTTATTTTATGTTTGTGTGTTGGACCGCCGTCATTTGGATCCAGTTGGACCTTTTGTCAAAAGATGTGAACTTGTTGGGCCATTTAAACTGGGGCAAGTTTGTGTCCTTTGACAGTTGGGCCAAAAGCTTCTAAAATGCCGGTGGGCCACTTTGTGAATGGGCCTTTTATCATTTGAAGTCATTTAGCCATATCATTGTAAAGTGTAAACCTGTTGGGCCTTTTCAACTGGGACAAGTTTGCACCGCGCGATGGTGTGATTAAATACTTTAAAATGATAATGGGCCAAGTAGTTTAAAGTTTCTTTTTTTTATCTATTACATGCATCGCATACATCTCATGCATCTCATGCATACATGCATCATGTTAACCCTTGTGTCTTAAAAGCCATCATGGATACCCGTTGGGTTAGAAAAAAAGAAGTCAGAGCATTCCTTGGGAAAATCCAGTATATCAGTCGGTTCATTGCAAAGTTGACGTCAGTGTGTGAGCCTATCTTCAAGTTGTTGAGGAAAGATCAGCCGGTAAATGGAACAAGTGTCAGGAAGCATTTGACAGAATAAGGGAATATTTGGTGAAACCTCCCGTCCTGAAACCTCCGAACAGGGCAGACCTTTGGTGCTTTATTTGGCTATTGAACCCGAAGCGCTGGGGGCGATGATGGTACAAGCCGATGAGACAGGAGTAGAGCACGCCATCTACTACCTCAGTAAGAAGCTGCTTCCGTACGAAGCTCGCTATCAGGAAGTAGAGAAGATTTGTCTAGCAGTAGTATGGGTGTCCAGGAAATTACGCCACTATTTCCAGTCTTACAAGATCCAAGTGGTCGCAAAGGAGAATCCTTTGAAGTATCTACATTCGGTGCCTTCGCTAGTTGGAAAGCTGGGCAGGGGTTAGTACTGTTGACTGAATTTGACATCGAGTACCTCACTTCAAAGGTAATCAAAGGGCGAGCCGTGGCAGAATTCCTAGCCTTGCAACCTGTTGAAGGGGATCAGTACAAGTTTGAATTCCCCGACGAAGAAATCCAAGCTATAGCAGTCCAAGGATGGAAGATGTATTTTGACGGAGCAGTGAACTGCAAGGGAGCCGGAATCGGTATTGTAATAGTAACCCCTGGGGGAGAGACTTTGCCTATGGCCAAGAGGTTGACGTTCAGAGGTAACTAACAATATGGCTGAGTATGAAGCATGTGCATTCGGCTTGACTGCATTAATAGCCTTGAGAGCTACGAACGTAGATGTTTACGGAGATTCAATGTTGGTGATCCGACAGATGCAAGGAGAATGGGAGTTAAAAGAAGAACGGTTGAAGCCATACTTATTCCACCTCAGAAACCTAGCACATGCTATCCCTAACTGCAAATTTCAGCACTTGCCTCGGGAAGAAAATCAGATGGCAGATGCATTGGCAACGCTAGCCGCAACCTGGGAGAATCCAGAGAAATTGGTGATGAGACCACTTGTGTTGACAACGGCCAGCAAACCGGTTTATGAGATAGAGAGGATCTTGGGAGTAGAGGTCGATGACGGAAGACCGTGGTATTATGACATCCAGAGGTACCTGGAACATGGGGAATACCCAGAGGACGCGAGTAGAAAAGACAGAATCGCCATTCAGAAGTTGGCTGCTCAATATGTGAGTCTGAAGGGAGAACTCTACAAAAGGCAGGCGAACGGTGTTCAGCTGAAATGCTTGAGAAAGGAAGAAGCTCAGAAGATAATGGATGAAGTGCATGCTGGCGTCTGTGGACCGCATATGAATGGATTGAACTTGTCCCGCAAGATTGTGAGACAAGGCTTTTACTGGTCAACCATGGAAGCCGACTGCGCGAGGCTGGTAAGGCACTGTCATGATTGTCAAGCGCATGGGAATTTGAATCATTTGCCGCATACAGAATTGCACGGATTGTCAGAACCGTGGCCTTTCTCAGCATGGGGAATTGATATGATCGGAGAGATTCGGCCGAATGCGTCAAACGGACATCGCTTTATAGTGGTAGCAGTGGACTACTTCTCGAAATGGGTAGAAGCCGAGTCATTCCGTAATGTCACGGCAAAACAAATGGCTAAGTTCATAGCCCGGAATCTCATATGCCGGTACGGTATGCCGCATCACGTGGTTACGGACAATGGAGTCCAGTTTCAGGGAGAGACCAAGGCGATGTTACAGAGGTATGGGATAGGTCATCATAAGTCTTCACCATACAGGCCGCAGGCTAATGGAGCAGTTGAGGCAGCCAACAAGACAATAAAGACGATTCTGGCGAAGATGACGGAGAATTACAAAGACTGGGCTGATAAGCTGCCGTATGCCCTGTGGGGGTACAGAACATCTGTGAGAACGGCGACAGGAGCTACGCCTTATTCTTTGGTCTACGGAATGGAAGCGGTATTGCCGGTGGAAGTTGAAATACAATCTATGCGGGTATTAGCAGAAGCGGAGTTACCTGAACAAGAATGGACCTCGCAGAGGTTTGAGCAGTTAGCATTGATGGATGAGAAGAGGATGAAGTCCTTGCATCACATGCAGATATATCAGAAGCGGTTGGCCCGAGCATTTAATAAGAAGGTGCGTCCTACCAAGATCAAGAAAGGTGATCTGGTACTTAAGCAGTCGAAGCCGTCGACGACAGACCCAAGAGGGAAGTTCAGACCAAATTGGGAAGGACCATACATTGTTCAGAAGGTAATGGGAAATGGAGCAGTGAGACTGTCGGACTTGGAAGGGAACGAGTTCACCGAGCCGATCAATGTTGACAGATTGAAGTTGTATTTTGCCTGAGGGGCAGAAGACTGGATGGTCACCTGCAGAAGACCTAACCCAGGATAAAGAAAAATCATGCATCCATGCATACGTATAACCCACTATTGCATTCTTTTTGTTTTCGTGTTTTGTGTTTGTGTGTTTTGTATTCACAGGTTTTGAAGACAGAAAAAGAAAAATGAAAGCGACAGAGATAAACCAATCAGAAACAGCGAAAGCACTGTATTGAGTTTGGGTAGAAATCCCGGGGCTGAGGTCCACATCAGTGTTAAGGTTCAGATAGTGAATTGAGGGTTGAGGCCCTCTTTCAGTTTGAGTTTTGGGGAATGGATCCCGGGGGCGAAGCCCACATGGTCAGCAGTAAAGAGGAAGAATTCCTTTGATTGAGTGAGTGAGTGAGTGAGTAAAAAAAAAAAAAAAAAAGAGAGAAAGAAGTCTTTGGTAATTTGATATATGTCCGGTGATGACATTGTGTGCTATAGGTAGAAGCCTTAGAAACGATGAGTGCTGGAAGTGTTCTTCGCCGGTATGCTGAATAGATTGATCTCGACTAGACTCATAAAGCACCTGAATACGGGATCTCAACAATGGAAGCCTGAGTGGTTGATGAGATGACTAGCTGAAGAGACAGAGGATCGGTGAATGACCGTTTGCCTGGATGTCCACCCTGGATTACGGACGCTATGATACATGATATGGTCAGAAATAACAGAAATGTCTCTGCAAGAAAAGAAAAAAAAAGACCGCCTATAACCGATAAGCGTGAAGCTACCCATGGGCGAGTATTAGGACCACCATGAGGAGAAATGCTACCTTAAAGGGTAGGTGTGTCAGAAAAAGAGAAAAAAAGAAAAAAAAAAGAGAGAGAAAAGCAAAGAAAAAAAAGAGAGTTCCGAATGAAAAGAAAGAGACAAGAGTGCAATACAGAAGACCATATCATGTTAAATATGCTGAAGTAATCACAGAATGTGATTAAGACATTCAGGTTGGTTAGACCCACTGGTCCGATTCTCCGAAGCGAAATTATCGAGTTGGCTTGCTTAAGGAATAAGCTGTGAAAGATCCTTGGCACACACACACTAGGAGTCTAGTTTGGATCACCTATTCAGACGATCGGAGTTGAGCATATCGAGTACTTTGAAGATTCTCTGGCTTTGACATCAAGCATTCGTTGAGGACGAAAATATATCCAATTATCAGAGATGATCTCGTGAGAGGAATTGCAATACGCTGAGTGGAATCATTGACATCAGTTTCAGTTTCTGCCGAGAATGGCATTCTGGGGGCGAGGCCCACATTGACATCAGTTTCAGTTTCTGCCGAGAATGGCATTCCGGGGGCGTGGCCCACATTGGTTCAAATCAGTTTCAGCCAGGTACGGCACTCCGGGTATGGAGATATCAGATCAGCCAGGTACGGCACTCCGGGTATGGAGATATCAGTTCAGCCAGGTACGGCACTCCGGGTATGGAGATATCAGATCAGCCAGGTACGGCACTCCGGGTATGGAGATATCAGTTCAGCCAGGTACGGCACTCTGGGTATGGAGATATCAGATCAGTTCAGCCAGGTACGGCACTCCGGACATGGAGATATCACAGCTGCGACACCCTAGGTACGGGGTTAGCATTCAGACATTTGTGGCTCTCTAGGTACGGAGGCGTCACTGCGACACCCTAGGTACGGGGTTAGCACTCAGACATTTGTGGCACTCTAGGTACGGAGGCGTCACTGCGACACCCTAGGTAGGGGGGTTAGCACTCAGACATTTGTGGCTCTCTAGGTACGGAGACGTCACCGCGACACCCTAGGTACGGGGTTAGCACTCAGACATTTGTGTGGCACTCTAGGTACGGAGGCGTCACTGCGACACCCTAGGTACGGGGTTAGCACTCAGACATTTGTGGCTCTCTAGGTACGGAGACGTCACCGCGACACCCTAGGTACGGGGTTAGCACTCAGACATTTGTGGCACTCTAGGTACGGAGGCGTCACTGCGACACCCTAGGTACGGGGTTAGCACTCAGACATTTGTGGCACTCTAGGTACGGAGGCGTCACCGCGACACCCTAGGTACGGGGTTAGCACTCAGACATTTGTCGCACTCTAGGTACGGAGGCGTCACTGCGACACCCTAGGTACGGGGTTAGCACTCAGACATTTTGGCTCTCTAGGTACGGAGACGTCACCGCGACACCCTAGGTACGGGGTTAGCATTCAGACCACAGCGACGCCCTAGGTACGGGGTTAGCACGCCAGGTACGGCATGTGGACTATTCAGACATTTGTGGCACTCTAGGTACGGAGGCGTCACTGCGACACCCTAGGTATGGGGTTAGCACTCAGACAACCAACATCATCACTGCGGCACTCTAGGTATGGAGACGCAACCGCGACGCCCTAGGTACGGGGTTTAGCATTATCAACTCAGCACAGCAGGCAGACCAGGTGACAGCTGGCGAGCCAGGTAAGTAAAAATGCATTGCACGTACTTTGATAGGATTGTCATTGTCACACACTGCACAAGTCCCATCAAAGTGGGGGCGACTGTAGGCATTGCATTTTTACACATTAGCCCAATGAGGAGTCTCGTATGGAGGCAACTACTTCTTTAGTCATGAAAGTCGCGGGAAACGGACGTTGGAAGGGTAAAGTTGGAAAATAGAATTTTGGATGGATTTAATCTCGTTGTTTAGCTTCGGCTGCTTGTTGGACTTCCGTTTCAAAGCTCACCTTAGGCCCAAAACTCCCATAGACCACATACCTAACCCAAACCAAGCCCAAATAGCCAAGTCAAACCAAGTCAAACCAAATCCATGCCCAAAAGATGTGATTCACGCCCAAAGCCCCTTTATTTAGGTATATGTATATTTATCACATGTTTAAATCTTGTTAAATCCTTACCTAAATAAAAGAAATCAAATCAAATCATTACCAAATCAAATCCAATCCCAAATCCTAATTAGGAGATGCATTCCTTATTAGAAATCAATTAGGAGATTCCTTCCTAATCTAATTAGGAAAGTCTTCTCTCTTTGCCTATAAAAAGAGGCTTTCACCCCCCATTCAAAACCCTAGCTCATACACCTCTCTCACACGCCTAAAGCATTCTCTTAAGCCTCCATTGCACGCCCAAGCATCCCCCTGAAGCCTCCATTGCTGAGCCTTTAAGATCCAATAGCCTCCATTGCCGCATCTTCCCTCCATCATCAACACCCTTCACGCCCAAGCCCTAAACTTAACCCTCCATTGCCGAGTTCCAGCCCCCATTCACAGCCTTAAAACACCCTCAAATAAACCTTATTCACAGCCCTAAAGTCGCACTAAACACCCTCCAAACACAGCCCCATTCGCAGCCCCAAAACAGTCCCTGCTGAAAACACCCCACTGCACCTGTAAACTGCCGCAGTTCACCTTCTGTTCTGGTCGGTTTTTGTTGCGTCCTTAGCCCCCAAAACCGTCCTAAAATCACCTAAAAACCATCCCCAAAACCTCCATAAAGTTTCCCTAAAAAATCCCCACAAACGCACCTCCATAAGCCTTCAAAATCACCCAAAACAGTCCCTGAAAACACCCCACTGCACCTGTGAACTGCCGCAGTTCACCTTCTGTTCTGGTCGGTTTTTGTTGCGTCCTTAGCCCCCAAAACCGTCCTAAAATCACTTAAACACCCCCAAAACCTCCATAAAGTTTCCCTAAAAAATCCTCACAAACGCACCTCCCTAAGCCTTCAAAATCACCTAAAACAGTCCGCTAAACCATCAAGACAGTGACCTGAAACGTAGCAGCGAAGCAGCCGCGAAACGGACTTGAAACAGCAAGCCCGAACAGCAAAATATCGAGGAAAGATGTGAGTTGGTGAACTAAAAGAGTAGCGGATCATTCACCCTTCCAACGGACGTGTAACGCCCTTTCTTAGACGACAAAAGAGGTTAGACCTGAGGGCACCTTTTACCTATCTTCTTTATTCTTTATTTTATTTTACTTTGATATATAATTGCATGAGAGTCGTTTGAGGCATGATTTGATTGTTGGATGGGCGGGACAAGTGTTCCCTTTTGTGGTATATAGGATGGAAACCCGGACGTAAATTCCGTAGCCGAATCCGAATGGACGGTAGTGCGGTTTGTACTCGGGATACAACGCCACGTACCACTTAAGAGACATATGTTTTGTCCCATCCAAACTTGTATTTGAGCATGTTATAGTCTTTAGGTTATTTGTTTATTATTTGAAGCATGGTTTAATTTAATTTGTTATTTATTTGTTAAAGCATGTTTAGGTTGTTCACTATGCATGTTCTTATTTTATGATGCGTTTGGGTAATGATTCGTACATGTTGATTTAATGGTTTAATATGCTTGTTGTGTTACATTGCGTGGAATTATTTGGATGAAAGCATGTTAGATCTAAGTACCCTTGAGCATGATTATTGGATAGGTGCGGTTGATTTAGTGCACAAATTATATCATCACAATGACATAAGTAAGGGACCATTCCGAACCCAACGGTTTGAGGTCTTCCCTTGCGAGGGGTGAGTGCGGCCTTAAATCTTTGTCCCGGTTCACACCGGGTGGCGACTCCATGTTATATCGTACTCCAACTAGGCCGCGAGCCTAGAAACAGCGTCGCCCAGGTTCTGTTGTCTACACTATTCACATCAATCAATGATGACAATCATCCACTTCACTCAAAGTGATGTGACTTCCACACTTGATTGACTAGTGATTGACACTAGAGTGACTTGTGGGCCGCACTTGAATCGAAATCGAGTGGGCCCGCAAACATTCCCGGGCTGGGTTCGCTAATTTAATAATTAAATTAACGAATTTTTCGTTGTGACGTAATTAAATCAAATTTAATTAAATAATCATGCCTAGCAAAATTACTATTCATGTCGCTAACGAATTAATTTTAAATTAACTCATTCGCCCGAATAAAATCTAATTTTAATCCGCGTTGAAATCCAATTTCGTTAAATATAACGAATATATTATTTTATTGATTAATTCCAAATTAATCATTCTCTCTCTTTAAATAATATTTTATCCCAGATAAATCTCCGTAATTAATCCCAAATTAATTTTCTCTCTCTTATAATTATCCCAGATTAATAAAGTGCGAGTCATACGTCATCGGTGAATCTTCGGGAAGCGACCCATGAGATCCCCGGATATGTTGGTAGTAAATCCAGTCGTCGAACTATCCGAACATGTACGTACCTAGTACTACGTTTTTACCGATTTACAAGACATGGTTGGCTTCTAGCAAAGCACCGTGCCTCCCAATTCTCTAGAAATATTCTTATTGGAATATGTAATCTATATCAGGCGTAGTATACGTAGTATTGCGTATTTCGATCCAGTATCGGATGTCACGTGCAAGGCCTGAGGGTGGAATTGTGTCTGCCCCGTACGAAGCACATATCGGATCTCTGGTAACTAGTCTCTATAATCGGATAAACATGACCTAGTCATAATATCCCGATAGCTGCAGCATATAAGAGAACAAGTTCTGTATCCTACGTGATCATCATCTCCACTATGACTGGAGTGATACTTCCGTCTTGACATCACACCCAATACACTACGATTCTCAATATACCAAGAAGAGGCATACACAGAACTTGTTAAAGCCCTGGACGACCAAAACCAAAGTATATTGATTGTCGTAAGTATTAGCGGTGCAAGTCTCAGGTTATGAGCAAATGCACCTACCCTGATTCGGACTTCCATTGACACATAGTCATACTACCAATGGAATTCTGAGGGGTCTATCCAGAGCGAAGCTATTTCCGTACCATCGGTAAACATAACCTCCTATTAAACTTGCATGAGTATCCTATACCCAAATATATGAGAACTATGTCGTTATGCTCCCACAATGCGCACAAGTTTAATACTAGTCTTTTACGCATTATCGATGTCCAATCTCGATAATACTCTGACTATGGATATTTAATGATTAAACCTTCGTGGATTGATACTGTCTCATATCATCTCAATCCGGAACTAATCATAAGGACCTTCTATCATTTATATATCTTGGTAATCTAATTACAAATGATAAGAGGGCAATTTCCTTTGTCACAAAGTTAATTTGTACAACAACACCATGATCTGTACAAATAGTGATGCTATGGGCCATAATTGTCTAACAACTCGTTGTCGTTCTTTAGGAATGATGTCTGATAATCGCGAAGACAAAATTAAATTCATTAGGGATGGCTTGAGTGAGGAGTCTTTAGATGATATATCTTCGACTCTTGAGACGCATCCCAGTGGATATGTTCACATAGCCTTTCGCAAATTACATACACAATTTCAAAAAGAAAGACAATAGTTAAGTCTCGGGAATCTGACACAAAAAGACTATGTTTGCCAATTTATAAGAAAATTGGATGGGAAGCTTGTCCCTGACGCATAGACGTCAATTAAGCCGTAAATATTTGTAGATATTATATCTTTTTGTCTTTTCCTAATAATTGTAATTTGTTTTGTTGATTTCTTTTATTTTCTCTGACATGATCCAGACATTTTTGACTATCACTATTTATTTTACTGTTAACTAATAATTGTCATTTGGCAGGTACTAGTGCTATTATTTTACTCACCCTTTTCAGGTGTTATAAATTCAACTCATCATTGCACTTTTGAAGACATCCAGAGTAAAACATGGAAGCCACTACAAGAAGATGAGTTGAAAACATCTGTTGGTTTTGCGGTATTAGTGTTGGTGTTAAGCCACAATACGTAGAAGCAGCACATGAATTGGGTCGAGTCTTAGCTGCAAGCAATATGCACTTAGTATATGGCGGAGGCAATCTTGGACTTATGGGATCGTTTCAAAAGCTGTATAGGAGGGAGGCAGTCACGTTTTGGGAATCATCCCAAAACCCTTGGCAAAAGCAAATCTTATTGGACCATCAAACAGAGAGGAACTGATCATGCCAGGTATGTCTGAATGATTGGTAGAGATGATTAACCGTGCTGATGCTTTTATTGCTTTGCCAGGTGGCTTGGGTACATTGGAGGAAATTTTTACAGTGTTATCTTGGGCGAACCTGAACATACACCAGAAACCGCTTGGACTATCAACGTTGAAGGATTTTATGATTTTCGTTCTGTGTTTCTTGATGATGCCCGGAGAAATGGGTTCGTGTCAAAACCTTTAAAAGAACTCATATTCACTGCCAGAACTGCTCTGGATCTAATTGCCCAAATCTTAGTCTATGAACCACAAATTGACCCTATCCTTTCAAAGATAAATTGGTCCGAGGACAATCGTGGTAAGAGGCGTTGGATTAATCTGGATCTTAACCTTTAACTTTTCGTGTAGAATTTCAGTTAACCATGTACTATCTTCTAAACTCTTCTTTTACTGTTTAAGACATTGGGGACAATGTCTTATTTAGGTTTGGGGGAGGGAATTAGTTTATCAGTATCTTGTTTTTAGTTGTGTGTTGTTTTTATTTTTAGTCCAAATTTTTTTGAAAAATACAAAAAAATTGAAAATTTTTCAAAAATTACAAAAATATTTTGCGTTTTTTGTGTAAGGAGTTCCCATTCCTGATACGTATTTAAACCCATTTTCGAAACAAGTTAATTTTTGTTTATTTCATTTAAAATTATTTAATTTGTAAATTCTCCATAAAATTGACTAAAATGGATCTTCATATGCTCAGTTGGCAGATATTATCAACATGCATGGTAACATACAGACATAAGTTGTAATTGAAAAGTTTGTAATATTCAGTGCTCTAGTTTAATTGGAGGAAGCATCTCAAAAAGCAATGGAGTAAAAAAAAATGTCTAAGATCCGAGTTATTAAGTTCGGAGGGGTGTTTTAACACCTAGTGCCCTAAAGCCAACTGTTTTGGGAGTCACTGGCCCAAAGCTCGCTACATGGATCAAGGATGTTGTAAAAATATATATATCTGAAGTCTGAGTAATTAAGTCTGTAGGGGTGTCTTAACACCTGGTGTCCTAAAGCCAACTGGTTTGGGAGCCACCGACCCAACACTGGCTACATAGATGGAAGATATTGTATATAAATAAAAAAAAATCAAAGAAATCAAAGAAAAAAATCAGAAAAATCAGAAAAACTATTTCATTGCTGCAAAAAGGTGTGAATTCTGATAAAACTTTAGGACAAAAATATTACTCTCTTATCAACTACACTTGTGACTGTTGTGGTCAAAAATGAGTTGATTAATATTTTGTTGGCTATGTATAGGGAGAGAGTTAAATATAATCGGAGAATTTACTTATTCGTTATTTTAGAAAGAAAGAAAACAACTAGTGACTTGGAGTAGAAGTTTCACCTGATTAGTCACTAACTTCTTTATTCTCTTTTCTCTTGTCTTTTTGCTTTTGTGTGCATTAGTTTTTGATGAGTGGTATTTATATCACTATTTCCACTCATCTAACCTAATATTTTGTATAGTTTCTCGGGTTTTGTGAACATTTTGATGTGTTTTATGTTGTTTTGCAGATAAATAAAGTTGGGAAAGCATTGGAAGCAATTTGGGGCCAAAATAGAGAAAAAATGACAAAAGGGAAATTTTGTAATTTGTCAGCGTCGCGACGCCAAGACCCAACGCATCGCGACGCCTAAAGTGAGCTGGTCATGCTAACGTGCGCCAAGGGACACGTGTCAGAATCTGAGAAATTGGACTTGCTAACATGCACCGACCTTGCTAACGTGCGCCTTGACACGTGTCATCATCACAGAAGATCAGCTAAAATGCGCCGTCTGCCACATGTTGAAATCTCATTGGACTAAAGCAAGCGCGTGCCACGTGTCGAATTTTCATTGGACCGAATCACCGGTGAATCACATGCTGCCACGTGTTAATCTCTCATTGGACCAATTATAAGCGCGTGGCACGTGTCAGATGTTCAATTGACCGAAAGCTCAGCTAATCACCATGTGCCACGTGTCGACTTCTCATTGCACCACCTTCACCGCGTGACATGTGTCAACACCTGATTCTGCCGACAGAACACGCATGGTCAACCCGCGTGGACCAAAGCCGTGTGCTGGCGTCGCGACGCCAGAAGCCGAAACTGCCTATAAATTCAGCTCATCTTCACTTCATTTGGTGTGCTTTCCTTGGGAACTTTTCCCTGTTTTTAGAGGATTGCATCTAGTTTTTGTAAATATAAATAATATTTAATTTATGTAATTTAATTTTCAGTAATAATAATAGTACTTCTTCTTCTTCTCCTTTCTTTTATATTTTGTAGTTAATTTTCCACTGGGGAAGGGTGAAGCTTTTATTATTTTAATTTAGATTAATCTCCCTTAATTATAATATAGAAATTATAATTCAAATTAAAAAGATTACCGCCTTAATGGCTGGTTTTATTTATTTGACATAAAGTGGCCCCGCCTATATGGCTGGTCTTTAGGTGACAGATAATTACCGCCTATATGGCTGGTTTATGGACAAATAATAATACCACTTTTATGGCTGGTCGGACTTAATTAAAATCTAATTTAATGAGGATGTTGCCATTATGGCTGGTCGGTAATAGCACGATTAATTTTTATATGATAATAATGGCTATCTTATCTTTTCTGCTTGCTTATTTCGAGGATTCCCCGTGTTCTAAACATCACTGAATTTCATAGTACCCAGGTTGAATGCTTTTCTCAAATATACTCATATTGCATAAGAGATTTAGCAAAATGAACTTCTTTATTATCATTTAAGGAAATGGTTCGAACATGTAGACTAAATCAATGTCTATATTAAAAATGCATGATCAAATAAACTAGGAGGAATGAATTCATCATTCGCAACATTGCCTTCTTCATTGACCTATGGTTCTTTACTACTGTTATCCTTTATCTCAATGCAAGAAGCCTGGTGGTTGAGAGTTTGGAGGACAAAGGTTTCGAGTAGGCCAGAGTTGATCATGTAGGTGGAATGGAGTGGTAATTAGGCAAGGGATTTCTGTATGTGTTAGGTTGTTCTTTTTCTGGATTGGGTATTTTATGGGAGTCAATGAGGTTTTAGACCTCATGCCTAAGGTGGGTACAGTTGTCGGTGTCATGGCCTTTTTCTTGATGGAAGTAACAATACTGGTTTAGGTTGAGGTACGGTGGTACATGGTTCGGAAATGGCCTAGGTTCCAAAGGTTTTAGAAGTCCTTGCATTTTCAGTTTCTCAAACACTTTTGACAAAGGTCTACCAAGATTGGAGAATCGCATGTTCTTGACGGTAGCGACCTCGGCAGTAGCGGGCTTGGTCTCAGAAGGCCCCCCAAAAGTTCTTCTATTCTTGCCATAAAACTTCCGGTTCTCGGCTTTCTCTTCTTCAATGTCCATGACAGTTTCCCGCAACTTTCAGAAATCAGTAATCATGGAGGTCATCCTCCTCAACTTCCCATAGATGGAGGGCTTAGTACCCTTGATAATCATCTTTATTTGGTCTTTCTCTGAAGGCCGAGTCTGTATTTTCAAAAGCTGGCTTCTCCAGCGATCCAAATACTCTTTGAAACTTTCCTCTGGCTTCTGCTTAGTGTTCTCCAAATCACGGAGTGACAAGTCAATCTCTAAGCCTGTAACATACTGCTTCAGAAAAGCATCAGCTTGTTCCCTCCAATCTTCTTTAACCTTCTTCTCTAGGCTATGATACCAAACCACAGGTGCCCCCTTGAGTGATATCCCAAACATCTTTTGGACTTGGCGCTGTGATAGTCCCACTGAACTCATGACTGAGACATATTGCTACAGATGGACTCTCGGGTCTTCATTCCCATTAAACTTGGCCATGTTGGGCATTTTAAACTCAGCTGGCAGCTGTTCTCCGAAGGTCATTGCCTCATAATCTAACAACTCTTCATGTTTACCCCTCATTTTGCGGGTAACTGTTTCAACCTGATCCCGAAGCTTCTGAAATTCTGCCTGAGACCCAATCACTCTGCCTATTGCATACTCTGCCATGTCGTCATCAAAAGAGGGGATATCATCCCCCAACCCATTCGGAGGCTCCTCGCGCCTCACATTTTCAGAACTTCCCCAGCACGGGGCACAGCCATATTAGACATGGCAGCAGTCAAAGCTTGCAGTTGTTCAGTCATTTTGGCAAAACCAATTTCCAACTGATCCACGTGAGATATTTCATTTTCTGATCCACTCATATTTGTTATTGGCCTCTTGGTGTGTCTTTCCTCTCCCCTAACCCAACGGGAATCTATGATGGCTTTTTGAACACAAGGGTTAGCATGATGCATGTATGCATAAGGTGAATGAGATGCATGTGATACAAGGAATATATCAACTCATTAAAATTCTCACACAAATCGGCCCATCATCATTTTAGAAGCTTTTGGGCTAACTGTCATAGGAGTGAACTCGTCCCAGTTTAAATGGCCCAACAAGTTCACATCTCATGGCAAGAAGTCCAACCGTATCCAAATGATAATGCTCCCAAACACAAACATACAATGGCCCATTGGCGTTTTAGAAGCTTTTGGCCTAATCATCGTAAGATACGTTCTTGTCCCAGTTTAAATAGCCCAACAAGCCCATACCTAATGACAAAAGGTCTGAATCGATCCAAACAGTAATATTCCCAAACACAACAATACATAAATAATTTCTACAGAGTGGCCCATCAACATTTCAGAAGCTTTTGGCCCAATTGTCATATGATACGAACTCCTCCCAATTTAAATGGCCCAACAAGTTCGCAAATCTGACAAGAAGACCAACCGCATCCAAATGAGGGTGGTCCACAAGCACAAGGAAATAGTTGCTATAGGCCATACAATTTCGGTCTACGTGTGGGTTTGTGGGAGTGTAGACAAAGACTCTCGCTGGCGAATGATTACCCACAACTAGGTCTCCCCACTCAAGGGTTCGAGCGACCAAGTGAGTGCTCTTTTTTTATACCTTACAGTACGTGCCAACGAGTTATGGTGTGTGACTGACTGTCAGATGGAGATCCCGTTGTAGATTCCCCAGAGGGAGGGTGGAACGAGGCTCTCTTAAGTACCCTAGCCTCTTAGGCTCTTATCGCTTGGTGACAGGAATAAACAACGGGTCCTCCAAATTAGTCCATCACAATAGGCTACAAGTAGATGATTATCTAGGTGCCTTCACAACTTTTCCTTCTAGAAAGGTAGTGAGTGAAGGAAGAAACCAAACCATTACCCACCCTAAACAATATGCTTTGATTAAACCCCTTTTAACTCACAGTAGACACAGTTAATTAAAGCACATATCATAATATTACGAGACATTATTTCGGGGCCGATTCTCTATCCCCAGTGGAGTTGCCAGACTGTGGGACACAGAAACTGGGCGAGCGGCCCGGTTGAGAGTACGGAGTAGCCCATGGGGGACTAAACCGGAGAATAATGGAGTCGCCACCCGGTGTGAACCGGGACAAAGATTTAAGGCCGCACTCACCCCTCGCAAGGGAAGACCTCAAACTGTTGGGTTCGGAATGGTCCCTTACTTATGCCATTTGTAATAAAATGATTTGTGCAATAATCTAACCAAGCCTAAGCAATATATTTCCAAGGATAATTTACTCCCAAGTTCGCATGCATAGGTACAAAGCTAATATCTAAGTTTACATATAACACATTTTCATACTTGTATACAACCTATTTACATACAATATATGTCTGAATTCATGCATAAAGATAAATTGACATACGGAAGGCATACAATTTCACATTGGTAGGCACAGAAACGTAAACAAATAATATTCATACAAGAATGCGTATTAAGGAAAGACACTTAAGCGCGTAATAGAGATAGATAACTAAAGAGGTAATACAAATGCATAAGGTAAACAGAGACAACTATATGTTAAGATAGACATGTCGTGATGTGATACAGAAAAGATATCTAGAATTGACACCAACACATGCGTGGGCCTTTTTCCAAATGGTACGTGGAATTGTATCCCGAGTACAGATCATACTACCGTCTATTCGGAATCGGCTATGAAATTTATGTCCGGGTTTCCATCCTATATACCACGAGAAATAATGCCCAAATGCTATCATAACATGGGTACACCAATGATAATAGATCGAGCCAAGATAAGGATAGAAGATACAATCATTAGATGAAAGACGCAGCAAATATCGTGGTAAAGGTAGCCTTTTAGGCTTTTCTTCCCCAAAATGGAGAACCTTTTAGTCCAACACAATAAGCCCATGCGCTTTTCATTACAATGCGTACAAAGATAAAGATAACTATATGGAACTTCATATACCCGATTGAACACATCTTACATTCAACCGAATATATATCAATCGGTGCGGCAAAGCATCGTGGTAAAGGATTTTAACCCCTCAGAATATGGGACCTTTATTCCAACTTACTAAGCCAATGCGCTCGATCACATCATTACATTAACAAATAACATGCGGAAGTTGAGTAACGAATGACAAACAAATCAAAACAACATAAAACAAAATATGCGACGTTTACTCAAGTGGTACGTGGAGTTGTATCCCGAGTACAGATCATACTACCATCCATTCGGAATCGGCTATGAAATTTATGTCCGGGTTTCCATCCTACATACCACGAGAGGCGACACATTTTTCATTTTATTCAAGGGCCACAACATACATCATTTTACAATATATGCATATTTATCTACTCAAGGGCCACAACATGCATTTTAATATAGTAATCATGCGAACAAAACTCAATAAATAATAAAGATAAAACTGAAAACAAGTGTGAAAAATACCCTCAGGTCTAACCTTTTTGCGGACTTTCAAACTTACGTTTCACGGAGATCGGAAGGGTTAAAGCTCCTCAACTTCTCCGGTTCACTGGTTTAGCATCTTAGCTCACTGTTTTGCTGTTTTGCTTGCTGTTTGACCTCCGTTTTGCTGCTGTTTCTCTGTATTTTCTGCTTACTATTTCAGGTCTTTAAAGCTACTGTTTTTGCATTTTTTAGGGGTCTAAGGGCTGTATTTTTCGGTTGTTTAAGGAGGCTTAGTGTAGGCATTGTATTTTTACACATTAGCCCAATGATGAGTCTCATATGGAGGCAACTACCTCTTTATTCATGAAAGTCGCGGGAAACGGACGTTGGAAGGGTAAAGTTGGAAATTAGCATTTTGTCAGATTTAACTCGCTTGTTTCGCTTCGGGTTCGCTTGTTGAAACTCTGTTTTAAAACACACCAAACCCATTTAAAACACATCTCACAAATTAAATAATTAAAATATTTAAAACACATCTCACAAATTAAATAATTAAAATATTTAAAACACATCTCAGAAATTAAATAATTAAAACCAATTAAAATTAAACTTAAATTAAATTAAATCACATTCACCAATTAAATTGAACTTGAAATTAAATTAAATTAAATTCCTAATTTAAATAAAACACATTCCTAAATTAAATTAAATCACCTTCCTAAATTAAATAAATCATATCCTTAACTAAAAAGAATACATAAATCACTTCCCCAAATTAAACGATTTCCTTATCACATACTAAATTAAAAGATATCACTAATTAATACACAAATCCTATTCCTTCCCAAACAAGGTAAATCCCCTCCCTTGGCCTATAAGAAGAACCCTTAACCCACACATCCAAACCCTGGCTGGTTGGCTCATTCTCACGACAAAAAAAACACAAAAGAAACCCTTCACCCCTCACGCATAGCCACGCCAACAACTGCCCCTCTCACGCATAAAGCCCTTCAACACCAATCCCTTACGCCATTGCCCCATAATCCAGAAACCAACCTTACGCACCAGCCCCCATTCACGCCTAGCCTTCATCAGCCCCACAGACCCCTCAACACGTTCAGCCATCCCACGCACATATTCACCTCCACTACATGCACTAAACCAGCCCCCCCACTGCCTTGACTCACGCCTAGCCACCATAAATCCACTCACGTCTAGCCATCTAAAAGCCACTCACATATCACACAAACTACCCTCCATTCACGTCCTCAACACAGCCCATATATTGCCCTCTTTCTCGCCAACAAACAGCCCGTATATTCCCCCTGAAACAGCCCCCTAACTGCACGCATATTCCCCCTGAAACAGCCCCTTAATTTCCCACATAAGCCCCCCTCAAACACTTCACGTAACAGTCCCCAAATCTCTGAAAACTGTCCCAAAACTGCACCTAAAAAACTGCCCATAAACTGCCGCAAAACACCACCCAAAACCGCACCTAAAACACCCAAAACAGTAGCATAATAGACCTGAAACAGTGACCAGAAAATACCCTCAAAACAGTAGAGAAACGGGATGAAAACAGCAGCCCGAACAGCGAAACAGCGAGGAAAGACGTTGGATTAGTGAACCAGAAAAGTTGCGGAGCAACAACCCTTCCGACGGCCATGTAACGCGCTTTCGTGAGACGACAAAAGAGGTTAGACCTGAGGGCACTTTTTATTTATATCTTTCGTTTTATTTTATTTATTTTAAAAATATTATTGCATGAGAGTCGTTTGAGGCATGATATGATTGTTGGATGAGCGGGATATGGACGGTAGTATGGTCTGCACTCGGGATACAACGCCACGTACCACTTAAGATACACGTATCTCGTCTCATCCAAATTTGTATTTGAGCATGTCATAGTTCTAGGCTGTTTATTTATTATTTTAAGCGTGATTTAATTTAGTCTTGTTATTTAATTTTCAAAGCATGATTGTGTTATTTAGGCATGTTGTTTCTTCATTCTTTATGCATGATGTTTCGTTTAGTTTATGTTTATGTTTAATTAGTTATTTTTTTACTTTGGTTTAATGGTTCAATATGCTTGTTGTGTTATATTGCGTGGAGTTATTTGGATGAAAGCATGTTAGATCTAAGTACCCTTGAGCATGATTATTGAGTAGACTCGGTTGATTAATTGCACAAATCATATCATCACAAGTGACATAAGTAAGGGACCATTCCGAACCCAACGGTTTGAGGTCTTCCCTTGCGAGAGGTGAGTGCGGCCTTAAATCTTTGTCCCGGTTCACACCGGGTGGCGACTCCATGTTATTTCGTACTCCCAACTAGGCCGCGAGCCTAGAAATAGCGTCGCCGATTTCTGTGTCCTACACTTAGGGTGCAGTTTTTAATGTTACTATTTTAAGGATTTTAGGGACTGTTTTAAGGTGTTTTCGGTGATATGGCTGCAGTTTTTTTGGGTTGATGTTTCAGTGTTTTAGTGGACTGTTTTGAAGGTTTATTTTCGGGTTGTTTAAGGGGTTTAAAGGTGTAGTTTTTAGTTTCTGTTTTAGGTGATTTAGGGGGCTGTCCAGGCGTGTTTTAGAGGGGTGCAGGTGCTGCTATTTTCGGTGGAAAGGGGCTACTTTATGCGTGAATGGGGCTGTTGTTTCTGGTTGTGTATTTTTGGTGAAGTGAGGGTGCAGATGAAGAGAATTGTTTGTGTTGCTTCTTGTTGCTGTATGCGTAGGAGTGCTAGGGTTTCTTGGGCATGTATGGGCGTGAATTGTGAGAGATTGGAGAGGGGGTTGTCTTTGGTTTTGGGTTGTTTATATAGATAAGGGCTAGGGCTTCCCCTTGTCTCACAATGAATAGATTGGATTTGGTGCCAAACAAGGAAAGGATTTGATTGATTGGGGGGGACAAATTTTGGTGAATTAGAAAGGTTGAATATTTGATTTATCTTGTTTAGGCATGATATTGGTTAAGTAAGGTATATAATATTTGTGATTTATCTTAATTAGGTATGATTTAATTTAATGTTTTCTTTAATTTAGTATATAATATTTTGGATTAGGAAGTTACAATATTTTAATTTTGTATAATTATATTTTATGTCTTATTTAATTTGGTAAATGACTTAATTAATATTTTATTTAGTTAATATATAATTTAATTAATATTTAATTTAATTTGGGTGTATTTTAGAGGCCATGGGCGTGTGGGCCTAGGTGGGTGTGGACGTGGGCTTTGTCTTGGTAAGCTAGGTGTTGTGCTAGTTTTGGTGAGTGGGTTTGGCCAAGGTTAAATGGTTTTGGGTTTTTTTAGGCCAAAGGTACTTTAAAACGGAGGTCCAACGAGCGAGCTTGGAGCTAAACATGCGAATAAAATTTAACGAAATGCCGATTCCCTTCCGACAACCGTTTCTCGCAACTTCCTCGACTAAAAAGGTAGTGCCTCCAAATGAGACTCATCATAAGGACTCACATGCAAAAATGCAATGCCTACAACGAGTTGAGAACATTTTTGTGTTTTGCGGTAGTAGTGTTGGTGTTAAGCCACAATACGTAGAAGCAGCACAAGAATTGGGTCGAGTCTTAGCTGCAAGGAATATGCACTTAATATATGGCAGGGCCAATCTTGGACTTATGGGGATCTTTTCAAAGGCTGTACAGGAAGGAGGCAGTCACGTTTTGGGAATCATCCCAAAACCCTTGGCAGAGGCAAATCTTATTGAAACATCAAACGGAGAGGAACTGATCGTGCCAGGTATGTCTGGACGACTGGTAGAAATGATTAACCGTGCTGATACTTTTATTGCTTTGCCAGGTGGCTTGGGTACATTGGAGGAAATGTTTATTGTGCTCTCTTGGGCGAACTTGAACATACACCAGAAACCAATTGGGCTGTACAACGTTGATGGATTTTATGATTTTCTTTGTGTGTTTCTTGATGATGCCCAGAGAAATGGGTTCGTGTTAAAACCTTTAAAAGAACTCCTCTTTACTGCCAGAACTACTCCAGATCTAATAGATCAACTCTTAGCCTATGAACCACAAGTTGACCCTATCCTTTCAAAGATAAATTGGTCTGAGGACGATCGTGGTAAGAGGCGTCGGATTAATCTGGATCTTAACCTTTAATTTCCTGTAGAATTTCAGCTAACCAGGTATTATCTTCTAAACTCTTCTTCTACTGTTTAAGACATTGGGGACAATGTCTCATTTAGGTTTGGGGGAGGGAATTAGTTGATCAATACCTTGTTTTTAGTTTGTGTGTTATTTTTATTTTTAGTCCAAAATTTTTCGAAAAATACAAAAAAAATTGATTTTTTTTCAATAATTACAAAAATATTTTGCGTTTTTTTGTTTTTATTTTGACTAAAAAGGTGAAATTGGTAAGAGATAGTTGAGTAAGGAGTTTCCACTCCTGAGACGTATCTCAAACCTATTTCGGAACAAGTTAGTTTTTGTTTATTTCATTTTAAATTATTTAATTTGTAAATTCTCCATAAAATTGACTAAAATGGATCTTTATATGCTCAGTTGACAGGTATTAGCAACATGCATAGTAACATACGGACATGAACTGTAATTGAAAAGTTTGGAATATTCAGTGCTCTAGTTTAATTGGAGGAAGCATCTCAAAAAGCAATGGAGTAAAAAAACAAATCTGAGATCCGAGTTATTAAGTCTGTAAGGGTGTTTTAAACCTAGTGCATTAAAGCCAACTGGTTTGGGAGTCACTGGCCCAAAGCTCGCTACATGGATCAAGGATGTTGCAAGAATATATATATCTGAAGTCTGAGTAATTAAGTCCGTAGGGGTGTCTTAATACCTAGTGCCCTAAAGCCAACTGGTTTGGGAGCCACCGACCCAAAGCTCGCTTCATAGACGGAAGATATTGTCTATAAATAAAAGATAAAATCCAAAATCAAAGAAAAAAATCAGAAAAATCCGAAAAATTATTCCATTGCTGCAAAAAGGTGTGAATTCTGATAAAACTTTAAGACAAAAATATTACTCTCTTATCAACTGCACTTATGACTGTTGTGGGAAAAAATGAGTTGTTTAATATTTTGTTGGCTGTGTATATGAAGAATGGTAAATATAATCGGAGAATTTACTTATTCGATAATTTAAAAAGAAACAAAACAATTAGTAACTTGAAGTAGAAGTTTCATCTGATTAGTCACTAACTTCTTTATTCTCTTTTCGCTTGTCTTTTTGCTTTTGTGTGCATTAGTTTTACTTTCTTTTTACTGTTGTAAAATGTTTGTAGGTATCATTGTTGTAAACCCTCACGAGACTATAACTCGTCCACTATGGACACCTATGGGTTTAAAGGCTTGTTGCATACGCTAAATGCAACCGTGATCCCTACGAAAGTGGCTTAGTTAAATTTTATTATGTTATTTTATTCTATGTTTTGCTCGAGGACTAGCAAAATGTTAGGTTTGGGGGTGTGATGAGTGGAATTTATATCACTATTTCCCACTCATCTAACCTAATATTTTGTATAGTTTCTTGGGTTTTGTGAATATTTTGATGTGTTTTGTGTTGTTTTGCAGATAAATAAAGTTGGGAAAGCATTGGAAGCAATTTGGGGCCAAAATAGAGAAAAAATGACAAAAGGGCAATTTTGTAATTTGCCAGCGTCGCGACGCCAAGATCCATCGTGTCGCGACGCCTAAAGTGAGCCGGTCATGCTAACGTGTGCCGAGGGACACATGTCAGGATCTGAGAAATTGGACTTGCTAACGTGCGTCGACCTTGCTAACGTGCACCGTGACACGTGTCATCATCACAGAAGATCAGCTAAAATGCACCGTCTGCCACGTGTTGAAATCTCATTGGACTAAAGCAAGCGCGTGCCACGTGTCGAATTTTAATTGGACTGAATCACCGGCGAATCACATGCTGCCACGTGTTAATCTCTCATTGGACCAATCCTAGGCGCGTGCCACGTGTCAGATATTCATTTGACCGAAAGCTCAGCTAATCACTGCGTGCCACGTGTCAGATGTTCAATGGACCGAAAGCTCAGCTAATCACCATGTGCCACGTGTCGACTTCTCATTGCACCACCTTCACCGCATGACACATGTCACCACCTGATTCTGCCGATAGAACACGCGTGGTCAACCCGCGTGGACCAAAGCCGCGTGCTGGTGTCGCAACGCCAGAAGCCGAAACTGCCTATAAATTCAGCTCCTCTTCACTTCATTTGGTGTGCTTTCCTTGGGAACTTTTTCCTGTTTTTAGAGGATTGCATCTAGTTTTTGTAAATATAAATAATATTTAATTTATGTATTTTAATTTTCAGTAATAATAATAGTAGTTCTTCTTCTTCTCCTTTCTTTTATGTTTTGTAGTTAATTTTCCACTGGGGAAGGGTGAAGCTTTTATTATTTTAATTTAGATTAATCTTCCTTAATTATAATATAGAAATTATAATTCAAATTAAAAAGATTACCGCCTTAATGGCTGGTTTTATTTATTTGACATAAAGTGGCACCGCCTATATGGCTGGTCTTTAGGTGACAGATAATTACCGCCTATATGGCTGGTTTATGGACAAATAATAATACCACTTTTATGGCTGGTCAGACTTAATTAAAATCTAATTTAATGAGGATACCGCCTTTATGGATGGTCGGTAATATCACGATTACTTTTTATATTATAATAAGGGAGATGTCTAAATTATAAATAGTAAAAGTGGATCCCCAACCCCAGTATTTTATTTTTATTCTAGGGAAGTGTTGAAACACAATATCCACACTTAATAATTGATTTTCTTTTTATGGGTAGTTCTTTAATTTGTTTATTGAGTCTTAAGCTTAATGATTCTTGTTAACTGGCCATTAATAAGATTGATGGGGTAAACTTAAAATGAACTACACATAGGGATTTTAGGTTTCAGCCTTAGATTCAATAGCCCACGATCTTCCTTGAGGATAGATAACCCTTTAATATATTTCCTTACAGGATAGACATATACCTGTCGGGAGGGGGTAGCCATAATTGGAACTTAATCTTAATGCATCCAGGTAATTTGGTTGACATAGTTATATGGTTCAATTGGGTTATACTGGGTATTTGTGTCTGACCATCGACAGAGGCTTTTGCATATTTTCGTGTTCCAGGTTAACAAACTGATTTATTACACATAAATAAGAGAATCAATTCATCTTTATAATAATATTGTGTGGAGTCACGACCCTAGATCTTTGAGTATTTTCTTTTATTTTCCTTAGTATTTTCTTTTGAGTCTGTTTTTATTTTATTTTGCTAAACCACATTCAACCAATCAAAAGCAATCAATTCTCCCCTTCCTATAATTAGACAACTGTAAATAAATAGTATCAACAATTAATAACAACAGTAGGAATTAAGTCCTCATGGGATCGATATATTTATACTACTTGAACGATATGTACGCTTGCGTTATACGTGTGTGTTTACGCCGGTCAGTTTCACTACCTTTTTACTTTTGTAAAATATTTGTGGGTATCATTGTTGTAAACCCTCACGAGACTACAACTCGTCCACTAGGGACACCTAGGGGTTTAAAGGCTTGTTGCATACACTAAATACAACCGTGATCCCTACGAAAATGGCTAAGTTAAATTTTATTTTAAAGATGTTTATGTTATTTTATTCTGTGTTTTGCTTGAGGACTAGCAAAATATTAGGTTTAGGGGTGTGATGAGTGGTAATTATATCACTATTTCCCACTCATTTAACTTCATATTTTGTACAGTTTCTAGAGTTTTGTGAATATTTTGATGTGTTTTATGTTATTTTGTAGATAAATAAAGTTTAAGAACTCTCTGGAGGTGATTTGGGGCCAAAACAGTGAAAAATGGACAAAAGGGCAATTTAGTAATTTAGTAATATTGCGAGTCGCGACGCGCAAGCCTTCGGCGTCGCGATGCCTAACATGCGCCAAGAGCTGCTAAAGTGTGCCGGGGGACACGTGTCAGAATCTGAAAAGTTTGACTTGCTAACGTGCACCGTGCCACGTGTCAACATCACAGTCGATCTGCTAATGTGTGTCGTGCCACGTGTCATAGTCCTATGGTGCCGAAAATTACCATCGCCGCGTGTCGCCATGTGTCATTCCATGTGTCAGCCACTTCATCGTCCACATCAGCAGTACTCGCCACGTCAACGCCACATAATTATAAGACAATCATAGCGTGCCACGTGTCGCAATCCTACGGTGTCGACAATCACTTTCGCCACGTGTTGCCACGTCAGCATAATTATTGAGTCAATTATCCACATCGCCACGTCATCAGATAAGAATCTGAAGCAGCCAACCAGAGCACGACACGTGGCGTATTGTGACGTGAAGCACGCGTCGCGACGCGCATACCTTACCGAGGCCTATAAATTCAGCTCGAGGTTTCAGTTTCAGATGTATCTTCCTCTCTGAAACATATATCGGACATCAAGCAACTAGTCTCTTTAAATCAGACAATCCTGACCTGGTCATATTGTCCCGACGGTTGCAACCTTTTATAGAGTACTAGTTCTGTGTCCTGCGTGATCATCACCTCCATATGTCTGAAGTGATACTTCCATCTCGACATCACATCCAGTACACTACGATTCTCGATAAACCCAGAAGAGGTGTACACAGAACCGGTTAAGGTCCCCAACCACCAAAACCAAAGTTTACCGATTGTCGCAAGTACTAGCGATGTAAGTCTCAGGTTAAGACCATATACACCTACCCTGATGCGGCCTCCCATAGACACGCAGACATACTACCAATGGGATTCCGCGGGGTCTATCCAGAGCGAAGCTGTTTTCCGTACCATCGGTAAAACACAACCTCCTATCGCACTTGCATAAGTATCCAATACTTAAATATATGAGAACTATGTCGTTGTGCCCTCACAACGTGCACAAGCGCAATACTAGTCTATTCCGCATTATCGATGTCCGATCTCGATAATACTCCGACTAGGGATATTTAATGATTAAACCTTTATGGATTGATACTGTCTCATATCATCTCAATCCGGTATTAATCATATGGACTTTCGCCATTTATATATCAAAGTAAATAATATTACAAAACGGCAAAAGGCAATTTCATTATCACATAGTTAATTTTGTACAATAATACAATATCATTTACAAACAGTGACGCTATGGGACATAATGTCTAACATCAGATTCATTTATTCTACATTGGTTTGAATGGGCCAAATGACCATGGTCGATGCAGCTGCTGGAGGAATTTTGTTCAAGAAATCTGCTGAAGACGTCTATGTTTTATTAAAGGAGATGGCCATCAATAACTTCCAATGGCCAAATGAACGCACTATTGTCCCTAAGGTGGCTGGTATAAATGAGGTGGATCCTATTGTTGCACTTACAGCTCAAGTGTCATCCATCACGACTCATCTAGTAGCATTGACCACCCAACAGGGCCAACCATCTATTGAAGCTACTGCTGCTAAAAGAATGATTTTACCTGACGGAGGATATGAGCAAGTCCAATATGTGAACAATCGTAACTTCAACAACTATAGAGGTAATCCCAGCCAATTTATTATTACTATCCGAACTTGTCATATGCTAACACAGAGAATGTCTTGCAACCTTCTTCTATCTTCAACAATCAAAGATTAGAGCAGAAACCTTCCTTAGAAGACCTCGTGAGAATGTTTGTTGCTAAAAATTCAGAAAGATTTGAGAAGAATGAGTTGAGGCTAAACAATATTGAAACACATATGGGCAATATAGGGGGCAACAATGAAGTCCTTAGAAGTGAAAATTGGGCAGATTGCTTCTTCCATGACTAATCAACAAAAGGGGGAATTTCCTAGTAATACTGAAGTCAAACCAAATAGCAATGCCAAGCCATAACTCTCAGGAGCGGAAAAGAGACTAAAGATACCTCTCAGAACCAGGGCAGTCAAGGCACGGAAGCATCAATTCAAGAGGAAATAGTGATGAAAGAAGAAAGCAATGAAATAGTTCCTCCATATAAGCCACCACATATCCCAAAGACACATTTTCCATACTCTCAGCACTTTCAAAAGAAGAAATTGGATGCTCAGTTTCCTAAATTTCTAGATATCTATAAAAATATCCATATCAATATTCCTTTCGCAGACGTTTTGGAACATATACCCAATTATGTGAAGTTTATGAAGGAGGTGATGTCCAAGAAGAGGAAGCTGATAGATTTTGAAACAGTAGCACTCACAAAGGAGTGTAGTGCAATTATACAGAAGAAGCTTCCTCCAAAACTAAACGATCCTGACAGCTTTACTATTTCGTTCACTATTGGGAATCGATACTTTGGTAAGGCACTATGCAATTTGGGTGCTAGTATTAATCTCATGCCCTTACTATCTACAAAAAGTTGGGCGTAGGTGAGGCGAAGCCAACTACGGTAACATTACAGCTAGAAGATAGATCCCTCACCTACCCGAGAGGAATAATAGAAGATGTGTTGGTTAAGGTGGAAAAATTTTACTTTCCTGCTGACTTCCTTGTTCTTGATATGGAGGAAGACAATGACGTCCAAATCATCCTTGGAATACCTTTCTTGGCAACAGGCAAAGCGATCATTGATGTGCAGAAAGGTGAATTTAAATGAAAGTTCAAGATGAAGAAGCCACCTTCAAAGTTTTTAAAGCCATGTCTAGTCCTCAAGGTGATACAAAGTGTCAAAATGTAGATATTGTAGAGAAGAGAGTTGCAAACACACATGATGGATCAGTATTTCAGCAACCTACAAGCATAGTGCAGTCGTGCGTAAAAGAAGATTCTCCACAGTAAGAAATGTAGCCATTCCCAAAACTCCATAAAAAGAGAAAATCCAGAGTCAGTGCTCACTTGAAAATGATCTCTGGAAAGCTAAAAAGGTAGTCAAGCCAAGTTTTCCACATGTGCAGTCAAAAATTTCAACCATCAGTAGACCCTGAAGGACCATCCACGGATAAATTGACACAGCCTGCCAAGCTGTCTTTTTCATGTCATAACAACCGGTGGATACCAAAGAAGAAAGCACAAGAGATTACCCGGTCCATTACATTGAAGCCACTATGATTACTTGGGTGGTTGCGTCTGGCTGAAGCGGGGAGGCAACCCTTGCATTTGTTTATTTTTGTTTCTTTACTTTAGTTTTATTTTATTGTGTGCTATTTGATTGTTTATTAGTTTACATGTGTATTTATGCAGGTATTAGTATGACCCACACAACCCGTGCAACCAAATTCTGACCAACATGAGCTTGATCAACTCCATGCACGGTAATGTTCTTCCTTAATTTTGTTTCTTTATGTTTATCTTACATTGTGGACAATGCACGTTTTAAGTTTGGGGGGGCTTGTGCATGTAGTGATAGTTCCTGCTGTTTATTTAAAAAATAAATATTTTTTTTAAGTCCTACGTAGTAAAACATATGTCTAAATGATGAATATTGTTTGCTTTATAATGAAATCTTAGAAATGATAAGTGCCCAATTGACTATTATCTTATGCCTTGAGTAGGTGATCTATGTTAGACTCGTAAGCACTTACAATAGGTTTTTAGCAGTAAGAACCTAAGTAGTTGGCAAAGTGACTAGTTGAAGAAATTGCTTGCTGATGAATGACCTTTTGCTTAGATGTCTATCTCGATTTGATAATGTTATGATGTATGGTATGGTAAAAAATAAAAAAAACAAATTGATTGAAAAAGAATGAAAGCAAGAGAAAAGAAAAAAAGTTAAACCACCTATAACCGATAAGTGTGAAGCTACCAATGGGAGAGTGTTAGGACCACAATGAGGAGAAATACTACTATAAGGGATATGTGTATTGAAAAAAATGAAAAGAAGAAAAAAATATACCTTACTGAGCAAAAAAAGGCAAATACATAGTACTTTCGAGATATCTAGGTTGGTTTGACCCATCAGATCTCAATTTTTGAGATGAAATCATTGAGTTGGCTTACTTAAGAGTCGAGCAGTGAAAGAACCTTTAACACACGCACTATGAGTCTGGCTTAGATGACTTATTCAATAACTTGGATTTTAGTTGGATTGAGTACTTTGAAGGTTCTTTGATTTCATTGGTAGGCAGTCTTTGAGGACAATATTATGCATAGCTATCGGGACTATTTTATTTTATTTACTTTTATTATTTTTTACATGATTGTGTGTGTATGACATTTGTGGGTGTCGTCGCTGCAAGCCCACACGACACTATAACTCGTCCACTAGAGTCGTCTAGGCGTTTAAAGGCTTGTTGCATACGCTAAATGCAATCGTGATCCCTACGAAAGTGGTCTAGTTAATTTTGTTATCTTTGTTTATTTTTATTCAGTCTTTTCCTCGAGACTAGTAAAATCTTAAGTTTGGGGGTGTTTGATAAGTACAGTTTATACCCACTTATTCATGCATTCTTAGCTTACTATTTTGTTAAATTCCGTGTCATTTAATGTAATTTGTAGTTTTTTTTTATGTTTTATTGGTAGGAAGCATAGGAACATGGATCTTGGAGCAATTGGACTTGTTTTGGGACCTTAAGGTCTCATCGGAAGCACGCGGGAAAGCAGAATATACGAAAAATCATTATCCAGAAATTTGGCATGGCATCGTGACGCCTATTATAGCTTTGTGACACCCAGACAACACTTCATACATGTATCCCAAGAGTTGGGCACCGCAACGCCACTTCCGAGGTCGCGACGCTATGATAAGAGCCTAAAATCTTCAGAAATTATTATTTTACATGCACAATGACTCCAAGACTTCCTATAAATATAGAAGCTCATCCAAAACCCTAAAGATGAGGCTAATACACAACTCAAGAGTTAAAATTACATATTTTAGAGAGATCCAAATAGGAAGATTGAATAGTGATAAGAGGAGACGAATGTGGTGACGTTTGAAGATGAAGGGATTCGATTCCGGTTTAATCTTCTAGTTTCTATCTTTCAACTCTAATGATTTCTATTAGATTCATGACCATGCTTTCATTATTTTTATCTTTAGTCATGAACTAAATCTATTGTTCTAGATGATGATGTAGCCAATGTTTGAAACTATGTATTGATTTCCAATTTGATTTTTATGAAGTTGTGTTTAATGCTTCTTGTTTGTTGGCCACAAATTAAGATGATGCATGTTTAGAATCTATCACTCGGGAGAAGGGATTTTGAATATGATCTAGAGAATATAACTTAGGAGATTTATAGAGTTCAGGAGAATCTATAATTCATTTGAAGTCGTTAACACAGAATCACAGAGTGTAATGAATTGTTAATTAGTAGATTTTTATAGGGATATCGAAGTCTGTAATTGATAATATATTCACTCGGCACTCGGAAGAGAGAGTTAGAATAATTTAGTATTCTTGACTTATAAATAATGCAACTGAATAAGGATTGATTGGCATAGAAAATACATAGGGGATAGCTAGGTGAAATCAGATTCTAGAATCTATCTCTATTTGGATTATCTTAGTTAAACGTTTTAATATCTTATTTATTTAGTTTTTAGTCTTAATTTAATTATTTTCTAAATAAAATAATGTTTACTAATTATAGTAGTTAGAGTGAGTTGAATACAATCAATGTGGGTTCTACACTCTTTCACTTATCTTTACTAAAACTTGACACCGTACACTTACGGTACGATATAAAATATCGCAACACCAGCCATATGTTTGTATTGTTTGATGATATGTTCTCTGATATAATGATTGTTGTATATGTTTTTTTATCGGTGGAACGATGACTGTATGTATGTCTGAGTGTATGTATGTGTATGATAGAATTCGTAAGATGTATGGATGGTGTATGGTTATGTGAAGTGCAGGATGTTGGGGTTTTTGGCGATGGGTACAGTGGCAGCGTGATTCGGGCGAAATCGTAATTTTAAAATTTTTTCAAAATTACATAAATAAATTATTCAATATCTAATAAAAATAATTTATTAATATTTCACCTAAACTTATTTATTTGATATCAAATAACGACATAAATATATATGAAACGTCGTGAAACTTTTACGAAAAACGTTTTTCCGCAAAATGACACAAAATGCGTTTTTGACCGAACCGACAACCCGACACTTATGGAGACTACCCAGGTCAGTCCCAATAGTGTCAGGGTAGTTCATGGGCTGCCCGAACAGTGATGAACTCACTTTTTGGATAGCCGTCACCCGGTTGGCTCAAAAGTCACCTGGTAACACCATTTTTGGCCGTTTTCTCTTATTTCAACTCCGAAACAGTTTCCGGAAATTATTCTTACTCCCAAAACACATCCATTACATTCATATGACATCAAAATCATCAATAAATTTCCAGTTTTACAGAATCTAATCCAGAAACCAAAAATTGCAATTTTCATTCTTTAAATCCAAATTTTCAAGATTAATCTAATTAATCAAAACACCAACCAAAGTCACCACATATGAACAACCCAAGAAAAATTCTAGGTGTCACAAGAGTGTTCATAACACTCTAGAATAGAAACTCATTAATAATTGATCAAATTGGACACTGATTACACTAATTGCATCCAATATACGTCACACATGCTTCACCTCCTTCCAAATCATCCACCATAACCAAAAGCCTCAAATTCTACAAGAAAGGAAACCCTAGAACCATTCTAAGAAATCAAGAAACAAGAAACAAATTTCAAAACTTTAGGGATTTTTAAGATTACCTCTAAAACTCCAAAGTTCCTTAAGTAATTTCTTGATTTTTCCTTCACTTTTGTGCTTGAATCATCAAGCATCCATGAAACCCATTTTTAATGTTTTCTATTTGGTATTCTCGGCAATGGCAATGAACAAGAGAGAGAAAATAAATTTTTTCAATAAAAATGAGTGTTGACCGACTTTTGAAGGTCAAAATGGTAATTTGTCCAATACAAATACAATTAATTAAAGTAAACTTTTAAGTGACAAATCAAATTTTCACACATTTACTTTAATAAAGTCATGCCATGTGAACCAATCATAATTGGAGAAATTCCATAACATTTATGGAAAATGTTTATTAATTAATCATTCAAATATTTAACAATTAAATATCCAAATAATTAATTAATGTAATTATTATTATATATGTATTTTTATTTACAATAAATAACAAATACATATATATGGCATGTGTCAAAATCTCATTTGACGAATAATTAATGTGTATCTAATCGTATTATGTATCAAATACAAATATACAATAATTATTATCGGACAAAATCCTCTAATGCATGTGTTATCATTTAACCGATTAAACGATCCGAATCAACTCATTTAATCCGGTGAAGTATTATGAATAATCTGTATTATTCATATCGAGTTGTCCAAGTGCTCAACGAGTACACTTCATATTGTGGGACTCTCTAAGTTTAGGTTTATCCATCATAAAATCCAATTTCGTGTCCATAATCCACCCACTCATGGATTATGACGACCACAGATAATCTCGCTAAACTATGCAAGCCGAGGTCATTGCATACGTATAATCCCTCCGTCATGGGCTATCCGTATTATTCCTGGGATATAGATGAAAATGTCAAATTCATTCGGTATAATACATTCGACTTTCAATTTATGATCTCTAAATAACACTCGGAACTGATTTCTGACGTTTACCATAACCATGGATTTACTAGATCGTAAACACGTGAGGATGCATATGCCCTGTACACAGGACTGACGGATCCTATCTTGATACACTGGATATCATGAGCATCAGTCCATACCCAACGAACAGGCGGAGGTCTTATCTAAATAGATCGGTGAAATGACTGCCATCAAAGTGTGGAGGATAACTCATATATCCCACTGTGGTATCTCAAGTCGAAGGACCACTATGCTCGCTCAACTCGTGGAGATTCCTATTGACGTTGGTGTATCATATATTAGGAAATCTTCAGTGAGTCATTGAATATATTATCAAATAAACACCTACATGTCTATACTAGTCTCCCGAGACTCATGGTTCACTGGGATAAACCATTGGACCAAGTCACGATATACGACATGTACTGGTCTCAGCGGATTTTACTAACCAACACATGTTAGTAAATCTTGACCAGGAACTTTATTTAATGATATACATCTAATAGTGTGCTTCCCAATGTCAATTACAAACTACATTGTAACTGCACACTATATTGTAAATCATAGGGTCTTTGTCTAATATACACGTATCACTAAACTAGATTTAGTTTCGATCTAATCATAATCAGATATCTAATCGTAATTAGATCGAATAAGCGTATAAAAGACAAGGGTGCTACCAATAAATTAAGTAATATTATGGAAAATAGAATTGCTCATATTTATGAATCGGACATAAATTATTAGGATTGGCACTCTGAGCACCAACCCTAATAATTTCTCCCACTTGCTCTAGTGCCAATCCATGGTATCCTATACACATCTTAATGTGTATCGCTTACTCATGGCCCCCAAGAACTCACAAGCACTCAAGAGGTAGCCAATAACAAGTAAGCCTGCTTTAATAAATCGAGTATGTTCAACAAACCCAACCGTTTTCCTAAGCCAGCATCATTCATATTTTGTAGAATTCAAATTCCACATCAATATGACTCAGACGCTATATCCTTATTGTGCTACAACAATTAAGTTGTCTATGTATTTAGAAATCAAATCTAAATACTATAAGACAACCGCAATCACTACACTAATATGAAAAATTCTAATTTATCGAGTCATTATGCAACTTCATAAGTTAATACTTCACAAGTTGCAACTGATTCCACTAGTTCAGTAGAATCAACAGTAACACTCCCACTGTATCTTTTCTGACTTTCTATGACATAGACCATCTAGCGTCATAATTAGGATCAAAACTAATCTGACCTTATGGTTGCTGACTAAATTCTCCATGAATAAGAAACTTGTTCTTAATGTTGGACAATTATGACCCATAGCGTCACTATTTGTAAAAGACATTGTGTTTTTGTACAAATTAATTATGTGTCTATGGGAGTCCGCATCAGGGTAGGTGTATTTGGTCTTAACCTGAGACTTGCATCGCTAGTACTTGCGACGATCAATACGCTTTGGTTTTGGTCGTCCAGGACTTTAACAGGTTATGTGTACGCCTCTTCTGGGTTTATTGAGAATCGTAGTGTATTGGGTGTGATGTCAAGACGAAAGTATCACTTTAGTCATATGGAGATGATGGTCACGCAGGGATACAGAACAGGTTCTCTAAAGGGTTGCAACCATCATGATAATATGACTAGGTCATGATTATCCGATAATAAAGATACTAGTTGCTAGTGATCCAATATATGCTTCGTACGGGGCAGACACTATTCCAGCCCCAGGCCTTGCATGTGATATCCGATACTGGATCGATATACACAATACTACGTATACTACGCCTGACATAGATTATATATTCCATTAAGAATATTTATGGAGAATTGGGTAGGCATGGCGCTTTGCTAGAAGCCAACCTTGTCTCGTAAATCGGTAAGAACGTAGTACGAGGTACGTACGTGTTTGAATATTCCGACAATCGAATTTACTGCCAACATATCCAGGGATCTCTTGGGTCGCTTCCTGAAGATTCACCGATGACATATGATTCGAGCATAATTAATCTGGGATTAATTACAGAGAGATTTTATCTGGGATAAAATACTATTTGAAGAAAGAGAACGATTAATTTGGAATTAATCAATAAAATAATATATTTGATATATTAAACAAAATTAGATTTCGACGCAGATTTAAAATTAGATTTTAATTCGGGCAAACAGATTAATTTAGAATTAATTCGCTAGCGATGTGAATAGTAATTTTGCTTGGCATAATTATTTTATTAAATTTGATTTAATTACGTCGCAACGAAAAATTCGTTAATTCGGAATTAGCGAACCTGAGCCCGGGAGTGTTTGCGGGCCCACTCGAATTTCGAATCAAGTGGGGCCCACATGTCACATTATAAGTCACATCACTTGTCACTTTGAGTGATGGGTTTTGGTGAGAATGATTTTAACTTGTTTTACACTCCAAGTTAAAGTGACATGATTGACTTATTACCAAAATTTTGGTAAACCTTTAATTTGATTTTTGAAATCAAATTAATAAAAGAAATCAAGTCAACACTCTCAACTTCTCTCTCTCAATTCACGCAAATTTGGAAAAGCAAAACACTCTCCCATTTCTTTTCTCTCTTGACCGAAAGTTTAAGGAGGAAGAAGAGAAATTTTGTTGCAAAAGTTCTAAAGGCTAGCACCATCATAGAATCATACAAGGTGATAGGGAAACCTATTCTAAGAGATCAGAATCACAAGATAAAGCTTGGAGCTTGGAGGACCACCTTGGCCGAATATTGCAAAGAGATCTTGGAGTTCATTTTGCTCTTCATCACATCTAAATCCGTTCAATGTAAGTGTGTTTTCGCCACTCTTCTTTGCGTATTCATTCTATTTCTATGCTTAAATGATCTTGGGATTAACCTAGAAACCCAACAATGGTATCAATGAGCCATTTTGACCATGAAATATACTTAGGGTAAAATTTGGGTAAATTGGATTTGAGCATGTTTTGACTAAATTACTTGTTTGAGCATGCTTGTATATGGATGACTTGGAGTTGTTTATGATCAATTTTGTGAAAAATGGATTGGATCAATTTTTCCCCAAAATTATGGCTTGGCCGAATGTAATACTTGCCCTAAAGTCATGGTATTTTTTGTTCCTTTGATCATTGGATGACTTGAAACAATTGGGAAATGTTGATTTATAATTCAATCGGATTGAAAACGAAATCGGACATAAAAACCCCATGAATGCCGTGAGCTACCTAGCATGAAATGAGATGATTTTTTGAATCAATTATGTTGGACATGTGTTGATGATGAAAAGCATGATTAATTGGTTAGATTAGTATTTTGGAAATGTTAATTTAATGGTTAATCATGGCTTAACACTTTAATTAATTGAATTTTAAAATTTGGAATATTAAAGTTTAATTAATTAGGCTTGATTTAGAATTGGGCTTGTAATTGTTGTATTTGGGCCTAATGAGCTTGGTTGGGCCAAGTTTGTTTAGCCCAATTGGATTGGATCCATATTGGGCCTAAATCATTCCATTAAGTCCAAATATAACAAATGGGCTTTAAAAGTTTAATTGGGCCTTATGGGCCGAAATTGGTTTCTTGGCAAATGATGGTGAATCCTTAATTGGGCTTGGTATTTGGGTTTGACCCATATTGACCAAAGCCCATGCCTTATGAAGTCAATTGAAAGCCCATCAGACTTTAATTAAACAACATTGGATGTTAGTTGGGCTTTGAGACCCAATTAGATTAGATTTGGAATCTAAGTCGTTAAAGCGCATTAAAAATGTAGTTATTTAATTTGGAATTAAATAAATGAATTAGTATTGAATACGAATTAAATTAGATTTAAGAAGTAGTTCGATATAATTCAAGAATTCATACTTTGAGTACTTATTCTCAAACGAGTTGGACTCGCGCAAAATCAAATCGTTGTTTGAACATTGGATGATCATTTAAATTCAAAGATTAATTAATTGGATTAGATTGATTGAATTACATGCTATGAATGAATACATGGATGTGTTGAATGAATAGTGTATATCGGATGGATATTAGAAGGGAAAGGGCAATTTTGGAAATTGTTGTAAATTTAGAATTTATTAAATTGGACCTGCGTGTCCAGCTTTATCTCTCATTGATTCTTTGTATTCTCTTTTCACCTAATTCCCCTCAATGTAATGAGGTTTCTATTATTGTATTATGTAATTGGGTAGAAGTTGGAATAGTGATAGCCGGGGAGAGGAAATGGAGTGATTTGTTCTAGGAACAATTTATTAAATATCCATCCGCATATCGTTATTAATTTACTTTCCGCGCCTTATTATGCTTTTAGAATGCATGCTTAAGGGTGTATGATGAGACCTAACAAAGATAATAAATTGGTTGCCAATTTACGCGAAAAACCCTCAAAATATATTAAGCGTTTTCCTTCCATTGAGTGATTCTTACTCAAGATCCAAGATTAGCACTGGTTTGTTGGCCAAAGTCAAGACCTTTGTCAATTGCGGATGTGTTTGAATCATGAAAGCTTTGTTACATATCGGTGTCTTGTCCAAGTTGTGATTTGTTGGCCAAAGTCAAGATAACTTCTTGTCCATCGACATTGATTACGAAGCTTTCCAAGGTCAATGGGTCCCACTTAACTGGAATCATTAGGCTTGTTGTGCCAAAGCCAAGGCTTAGTTGATTCAGAGGAAAAGGTTAGGAAAATATATTGGATATATTGGCATATATATTGTATATATGTTTCGGACTTGGAGGTCCACCTACCGGATCTAGGAATTGGATGAGATCCAATTGATCTTCGAGATCTACCTAGTTAAATATCATACAGCTTGTTGGCCAAAGTCAAGGTTGTGTGTTATTTAACGGGATCCTAGCCCACTAGGAAACTAGGTTTCCCGAGAACTCCACAGAGGGTTAAAGGCTCGTCGAAAAATAGTGGGAGGCTAGTATTGAATTTGCGATTTCGTTCAAATACTTAGCTTTAAGCGCTTTCAAATTATTTTGTCAAAATTATTTTATTAGTTGGACTAATATTTTGTTATTTTTCTTGTAACAGTTAGACTGTACCCTTACATTGTTAATTGGATAGTTGGACTATTGCAAATAAATTGATTGGAAAGAACAGTGTCTGGGACATCATCATGGGCGATAATGTCTTTAACGGCACTAACTTTTCCGATTGGGAAATGAATCTAAGGATAGTCCTTGGATCCGAGAGGTTGCTATATACTATAGAGAGACCTATTGGGCCAAAGCCCCGACCTGATCAGTTACTTGAGCTAGAGCTTTAGAAGACTCATGGCGATGATAATGCGACTGCTCAATCGATAATGCTTGCCGTTATGACTCAGCAATTTCATCGACAGAACAAGGGATTGGATCCCTATATAATGTTGGCGAAGTTGAATGGTCTACACCGATCTAATCTTAGATCGCAAAGATATGAGTTACAGAATAAGCTCTTCCGCTCTCGGATGTCGGAGGGTACATCTGTTGAACATCATGTGACACAGATGATTTCCGATATCGAGCAGCTTGGAAAAATGGGGATTGTCTTTGAGATAGAGACCTCCATAGATTTGATCTTGCAGTCTCTCCCCGACACTTGGAGTGGGTTCATCATGAACTATAATATGATGAACCAAGAGCAGACTCTTGGATAGCTGATGTCCACACTGCGAGAGGCAGAAAAGGAACTTCTTAAGGGCAAAAAGCGCGAGGCGCACTTCGCTTCTACATCTCGGACTCCGAGGGCTGGGCCCAAGGCGACTGGAGGTGTCAAGAAGAAGAAAAAGAAGAAGAAGGGCAAAGGAAAAGCGTCAAAGGCTTCTGGGAAGCCTAAGGACAAATCCCAAGATGTTTTTCTTCAGTGCGGACAGTGGGGTCACTGGAAGCGTGACTGCCGCGAGTACAAGGCACTCATGAAGGAAATCAAGGCGGGCAATGCACCGGCCTCAGGTATGTTTGTTATAGAAATAAAAATGACTACTTCTAGTTTTAAAAATTGGATTTTTGATTCTGGTTGTGGTACTCACATTTGTACTGATGTCCAGGATCTGCGGATTAGCAGGAGACTGGCTTCATGAGAGATTGACCTCCGTGTTGGAAATGGGACACCAGTCGCCGTTTTGGCCGTTGGCACTTTTGTTTTAGAACTGCCCTCGGGGCATGTACTTGAACTTACAGACTGTTATTATGTACATAGTTTGACTAGGAATATTATTTTTGTATCTATGTTAGCCCAATGTGGGTACGCTTTTGTATTTAGAAACACTGGGTGTTTTATGTATAAAAATGATATAGAAATTTGCACTGCTGTTGTAAATAATGGTCTTTATATTTTGAATATAAACCAATCTCAAAATGTAACAAACAAAAGGCTTAAAGTAAGTCATAAACATGAAACTTATATGTGGCATTGTCATCTGGGACACATAAACAAGACTCGCATATCCACACTTTCGAAGAGTGGGTACTTGGACGGATTTGATCCAAATTCATATGACGTCTGCGAATCTTGCTTATTAGGCAAAATGCTTAAATCACCTTTTAGCGGTAAAGGTGTACGTGCCATTGAACTATTAGCCCTTGTTCATAGTGACGTTTGTGGGCCCATGTCTAGCCAGGCTAGAGGTGGATACGAATACTTCGTAACCTTTACAGATGATGCATCGCGTTATGGTTTTGCGTATCTTATGAGACACAAGTCGGAGACTTTTGAGAAATTCAAAGAGTTTCGACACGAAGTAGAAAAATAGACCGGCAATAGTATTAAGACATTACGGTCGGACCGTGGTGGCGAATACTTGAGCAATGCGTTTCTTGACTACTTGAAAGAATATGGTATTCTTTCACAGTGGACTGCTCCTGGAACACCGCAATTAAACGGTGTGTCCGAACGGCGAAACCGAACCTTATTAGACATGGTAAGGTCTATGATGAGTCGCACTGAGCTACCTATTTCTTTATGATGAGTCGCACTGAGCAACCTATTTCCTTATGGTAAGGTCTATGATGAGTCGCACTGAGCTACCTATTTCCTTATGGGGATATGCATTGAACAGTGCAATACTTATTTTGAATAAGGTTCTGTCAAAGTCTGTTCAACAGACACCATATGAGATATGGACAGGAAAGAAACCGGGTTTCTCATTCCTGAGGATTTGGGGTTGCTGGGCATACGTCAAACGTTTGGAAGGTACCAAACTAGAACCCAAATCAGATAAATGCCTATTTGTAGGATATCCTAGGGAAACCAAAGGATATTACTTCTATCACCCACGAGAGAACAAAGTTTTTGTTGCTCTACATGCGGTTTTCCTTGAGAAGGAATTCCTAAATGCAGTGATAAGTGGGAGGAAAGTAGAACTCGATGAAAATCGAAGTGATACTGTTCCTGGCATAGAATCCTCGACGGAACATGAACAGTTCATCGGGGATGAAGCTGTACCACAATCGTCGAATACACAAGGACCATGTAGGTCAGAGAGAGTCAGAAAACAACCTGAGAGGTATGGATTTCTGATCTCACCTCATGTAGATATCAATCTCATTGAGGAAGACGAGCCGTCTACGTATGAGGAAGCGATACAAGGTATCGACTCCAGTTTATGGCAAGATGCCATGAATTCTGGAACGGATTCCATGTATACCAACCAAGTTTGGACACTGGTTGATGCACCAGAAGGCGTAAAGCCTATTAGTTGCAAATGGATCTTCAAGAAGAAGACCGACATGGATGGCAACGTACAAACGTACAAAGCTAGGCTTGTAGTGAAATGGTATCGTCAACGACATGGTGTCGATTACGATGAAACTTTCTCACCCGTTGCCATGATTAAATCCATTCGGATAATGCTTGCTATTGCTGCATATTTCGATTACGAGATATGGCATATGGACGTCAAAACCACTTTCCTTAACGAAAACCTGTTGGAGGATGTTTATATGCAACAGCCTGACGGTTTTGTCGTGCCTAAACATGCAAACAAGGTTTGAAAGTTAAATCGGTCCATTTATGGACTGAAGCAAGCGTCACGTTCTTGGAACCAACGTTTTGATGAGATCATAAAAGAATATGATTTCGTTCAAAACGAAGATGATCCTTGTGTAAACAAGAAGGTTAGTGGGAGCGCACTGACTTTCATTGTCCTTTATGTTGACGATGTATTGCTTATGGGCAATGACATTCCCATGTTAACATCAGTGAAAGCTTGGCTTTCATTAAAATTCTCCATGAAAGATCTGGGAGAAGCAGCCTTTATTTTGGGAATAAAGATCTATCGGGATAGATCTAGAAAGCTGCATGGACTCTCCCAGAGCACGTACATTGACAAAGTGTTGAAGAGATTCAACATGGATCAGTCCAAAAGGGGACTGTTGCCAATGTCACATGGCGTCACTCTATCTAAGGACATGTGTCCTAAAGCTCAAGATGAGAGAGACAACATGAGTCGGATATCGTTCGCCTCGGCAGTCGGATCGATCATATATGCCATGATATGTACGCGACCAGATGTCTCCTATACTTTGAGCATGTGTAGTCGCTATCAGGCCGATCCAGGTGAAGGTCACTGGATAGCGATTAAGAATATCCTTAAGTGTCTTAGACGAACTAAGGATGCTTTCTTAATCTATGGAGATAGATAACTTGAGGTGACGGGGTTTACCGATGCAAGTTTCCAAACCGATAAAGACGACTGCAACTCGCAATCTGGGTACGTGTTTTGTTTGAATAACGGAGCAGTGAGCTGGAAATCTTCCAAGCAAGAGACTGTTGCCGATTCAACAACAGAAGTAGAGTATATTGCTGCAGCTGAAGCAGTAAAAGAGGTAGTTTGGATCTGAAAATTCCTAATTGGATTAGGAGTAGTTCTGTTAGCAGCTGAGCCCGTTCCATTGTATTGTGACAATAACGGGGCTATAGCGTAGGCTAAGGAACCGCGGTCTCATCAACGATCCAAGCATGTTCTTCGACGTTTCCATCTGATTCATGAGATCATACATCGTGGCGATGTGAAGATCGAGAAGGTCGCGTCAGATAACAACATTGCAGATCCGCTGACGAAAGCCATTCCTCAGCAAACGTTTGAGCGACATGTACATAGTTCAGGTGTTAGATGCTTGAGTGACTGGCTATAGGCCAAGTGAGAGATTGTTGGACAATTATGACCCATAGCGTCACTATTTGTAAAAGACATTGTGTTTTTGTACAAATTAATTATGTATCAAAGGAAATTGCCTTTTATCATTTCGTAATTAGATTACTTAAATGTGTGAATGATGAAAGTCCTTATGATTAGTTCCGGATTGAGATGATATGAGACAGTATCAATCCACGACGGTTTAATCATTAAATATCCCTAGTCGTAGTATTATCGAGACTGGACATCGATAATGTGGAATAGACTAGTATCGCACTTGTGCGTGTTATGGAAGCGTAACAACATAGTTCTCATATATTTAAGTATTGGATACTTATGCAAGTGTGGTAGGAGGTTGTGTTTTACCGATGGTACGGAAAACAGCTTCGCTCTGGATAGACCCCACGGAATCCCATTAGTAGTATGACTATGTGTCTATGGGAGTCCGCATCAGGGTAGGTGTATTTGGTCTTAACCTGAGACTTGCATCGCTAGTACTTGCGACAATCAATACGCTTTGGTTTTGGTCGTCCAGGACTTTAACAGGTTCTGTGTACACCTCTTTTGGGTTTATTGAGAATCGTAGTGTATTGGGTGTGATGTCAAGACGGAAGTATCACTTCAGTCATATGGAGATGATGGTCACGCAGGGATACAGAACTGGTTCTCTAAAGGGTTGCAACCATCGAGATAATATGACTAGGTCATGATTATTCGATAATAAAGAGACTAGTTGCTAGTGATCCGATATACGCTTCATACGGGCCAGACACTATTCCAGCCCCAGGCCTTGCATGTGACATCCGATACTGGATCGATATACGCAATACAACGTATACTACGCCTGATATAGATTATATATTCCATTAAGAATATTTCTTTTGAATTGGGTAGGCATGGCGCTTTGTTAGAAGCCAACCATGTCTCGTAAATTGGTAAGAACGTAGTACGAGGTACGTACGTGTTCGGATTTACTGCCAACATATCCAGGGATCTCTTGGGTCGCTTCCCGAAGATTCACCGATGACGTATGATTCGAGCATAATTAATCTGGGATTAATTACGAAGAGATTTTATCTGGGATAAAATTCTATTTGAAGAAAGAGAACGATTAATTTGGAATTAATCGATAAAATAATATATTCGATATATTAAACGAAATTAGATTTCGACGCGGAATTAAAATTAGATTTTAAATCGGGCAAACGGATTAATTTAGAATTAATTCGCTAGCGACGTGAATAGTAATTTTACTTGGCATAATTATTTTATTAAATTTGATTTAATTACGTCGCAACGAAAAATTCGTTAATTCGGAATTAGCGAACCCGAGCCCCGGATTGTTTCCGGGCCCACTCGGATTTCGAATCAAGTGGGGCCCACATGTCACATCATTAGTCACATCACTTGTTACTTTGAGTGATGGGTTTTGGTGAGAATGATTTTAACTTGTTTTACATTCCAAGTTAAAGTGACATGATTGACTTATTACCAAAATTTTGGTAAACCTTTAATTTTATTTTTGAAATCAAATTAATAAAAGAAATCAAGTCAACACTCTCAACTTCTCTCTCTCAATTCACGAAAATTTGGAAAAGCAAAACACTCTCCATTTTTTTCTCTCTTGACCGAAAGTTGAAGGATGAAGAAGTGAAATTTTGTTGCAAAATTTCTAAAGGCTAGCATCATCATAGAATCAAACAAGGTGATAGGGAAACCTATTCTAAGAGCTTGGAATCACAAGATAAAGCTTGGGAGGAGCTTGGGCTTGGAGGACCACCTTGGCCGAATATTGCAAAGAGATCCCTAAGTTCATTTTGCTCTTCATCACATCTAAATCCGTTCAATGTAAGTGTGTTTCTGCCACTCTTCTTTGCGTATTCATTCTATTTCTATGCTTAAATGATCTTGGGATTAACCTAGAAACCCAACACTTAATATCTCAAAGATCACAAAGAATAGTTTTCAAGATCCATCATATGGTCTGCAGCATATCAAAAATAACTGTAACAATTACGATTAAATTGATATCTTTAATCTTACATAATATAACATTTATTATGCCATCATCATATGATGCATAAGATTGACTAGACATTCTAATCAATTTCGACAAAGGTATCATCCTTTACGAAAGACGAATACTATATTTATAAAAGACACGTTAACTGTCAAACAATTATACTAACTGTCATACAGATAGTCTTACTGTGTCCTTTATTAGATCATATCTAATATGCGACTAATGGGAGTACCTCACAAGTCTCTTAGTTTCATATCATGTATGAAACCTTTTATCAAATATAACATAGACTACTCCCACTACTTCCACCAAAAAGAAGACTTAGGATAAATAATACTAGAAAGAAATTTGTACGCTCCCACTGACCTTACTCACAAATACGTATTCTCTATACTTTGATAAAACCAGAAAATCTGACTGATATCAAAATCAGAGAACACGGATTTCCGAAAAGCTCACTCGAGTCTACAATAGGCTCCATAAGCTAGTATGTCAAACTATGATTTAGCAGAATACAAACTCTAGGGCCATTCCAGAATGAACTTTTCAAAAAAAATCACGACGGATCTCTCATTCGAAGAAATCACTCAAAAAACCCACTTTGCATTCTTTAGCCAAAATACAAAGTTTAATATCAACATTAACCAAAAAATATTTAATTATTAAATTAGTGCGACTAGAGACAGGTATTCTCAGAATCTACAATAGACTACTGAGTATGACATTTCTTACTGTCATACTATAAAGGTCAAACCTTTATCAAGCTCACTTCGCTTTTGCAGCGCAAACAATTTGCACATTTTATGAATAATTCATAACGAAAGCTTAATCAAGTTCAAAACTTGATCATAGTAAGCTATAAACAATTTCAGATCGGTTCAATGATAATTTCCGGAATCGATATCAAATATCGCTCATACTATAAGTTATAGGATAATTTTCTTCGATAAGAAAACAACAGAACCATTAAGTATCAAATACTTTGTAAATGATTCTGACATCCTATTGAACTTATACGGAAGTTGCCTAAGGGTCTTTTCATCTTATTAATTATATAGTTCCACTTATAGTTTATCATTCTCACATTGACTTCAATAAGTCAAATATTTTCTGCAATCGTCAACATCCAATGTTAACCACCAAGTAACAAAATTATTTCATTACTCATGATTATAGAAAAGATATTCTATAAAATAGAATACAATATTCTATCAAATAGAATACAATATTCTATTAAATAGAATATATGATAAACTTTACTTGTACCTCCAAGGCGCAAGTACTTTCAATTATATAACAATTATATAAAAGAAAGTTTCAAATCTCAACCTTTCAAGATTCGAATTTTCTACTATATATATCATATATGTAACTGTAAAAACAAATGGAACCTTAATTAAAAAGACGAATTGGTGTTTCTGGAGCATAACCCCAAGAGTATTGAAAACTAATTCGGTAACTCTCAATATTAACGAATCAAATCATATAAGATTCGATAAGTCCCACTAACCAATTCCATCAAAATGGAATCGCGAAAGTTTAATATTGAGTCAGAATCATATTCATTAAATAACTTTAGAACTAATTGCCTTAGATTCACGTGTTTGATCATATCGAACATCCTTGAACAATTCAAAGACTCACAATGAATTTTATAGTTTTCAACACTACAAATAGAATATCTTTGAACCATTCAAAATATTCTATCCGCGTTTCATCAGAAACATATTGAAAGTTCTTGAACAATTCAAGACGTTCAATATATTTTCTTTTAGAAACACGCAACTAAGTCATGACAATTCATTAACTAAGTTACGGAGTAAAGAAAACTATCTAAGGCAATGTCTAATTCATTAAACTACATACATCCAATGTATTAGTCTAATAAATCTGTGGTCCAATGACAATCATTGGTTAAATGAGATTTAATCACATCCTGAATACAATATTCAGTAAACAGAAAATGATATATGGTGTGAACTCATAGCAGACCATCATTTACCGTAAGGAACAATCATCTAATGCTTTTATGATAAAATCTCATAAAACACAGTTCTAAGTTATTAATTTTACCGAATATGTTTCTTAATGTTTATCTTTACATTAATGACACTACTAGTCATCTTAAAATATGTAACAACTGTTTATACAGAACAAGTAACTATCCAATAGTCACAAGTTCTGATATCAAATATCAAAACAGTTATTAAATATTATTTTAAATAACTAGACGGGAGATCTGGTATCCAATACCTACAGTTGTCGTATTGTGAGAATCGATATTCTCTGTACACAACTATACATATTTCCTTTCTTTAGCTTTATAATTTTCATTCAATTATTCACAAAAATTACAAATAATTGATTATCAAACTGTGTCAGACACATGACTTCTAAAAGTCACTAAAACCAAGAAACGTCATTATAAGATAAACAAATACTAATGGGGTTTTCTTAATGCCAATCAAGAATCTTGAGACATAAACTAATTCAAGTCAATTCTTACTGCATAAGAAATTGTCCTTTCTAGATAATTATATCCTAAAACAGATATCCTATTTAGATTACCTAATCGTGACTTAATAACTAAGTCACAAACCATCTTGATTTTCAAGAAAATCGGAACAACAGTTCCCGATGGTTTCAACTAATCTAACAATATCTAAGTCCACTGTCTTTCTAGAACCTAATCTAGAACAACGCAACCATAAGTAAAGTCAGAAAATATATTCAAAAAATATAACTGCAATGGATTAGAAGTATAAATCTATAAACAATATATAATGAAAGGAAAACAAAGTAGAATTTTCCAAAATATTACACACTGCTTAAGTTATGGATTTTAAACTCAGCAGTGTCTCCCACTACTTTACGTAATACCGTAATCTCTAACAGATAACGAGAATTCAATAATTAAATCAAATTCCATAGTGAAAGTAGGATCCCATGAATATATTTCGACTCACAGCTTTGGCAAGATCTCGCTTACGTATATTCATTAGGTAGACAACTCATTGTCAATCACTCAGCAATGACTCCTGGTTTTGGTCTTGACCATTTCTCATTATGACAACTTTGGCACGTTCATAAGGAGGCGTATCAAGGCTTCACTTGTCAATGAAAAACTCAAGCTACTATATAGTCCTGAAAGCTTTGGCACGTTCAGGATTTCCACTTTCACTTGAATTTGTCCAGTATCAATATACAATCGGTATGGATAATAATTCTATAATCTACACCCTCACAGCTTTGGCACAATCTCGTATGTAGTTATAGAAAGATACCCATAAACCGTACTGACATGACGGACCAAGAAACATATATCCAATACAAGTTACTTTACAGCCATATTTAAAAGCGATGATTTTCCTCTGGAAGCTATACTCTACATCAAATGCAGAATTTTAATCTAAATCATTTTCTAAACATTTCAATTCTACCTTAGAAAACATAACACAATTTAACAATTAAATTTCAGTTACATTTCCATTAGTGTATAACCGAAAAGTAAAGAAACATATATAGATTCAAGCATGTACGAACATTAAAATTGGATTATATATCAAATATCAAGCATGAATAATGTAATGGATGAAGCATCAGACCCGCTGTGATACCATTTTTGTTGGGGTTTTGGGCGATGGGCGCAGCGGAAGCGCGGTTCGGGCGAAATCGTAATTTTAAAACTTTTTCAAAATTACCGAATAAATTATTCAATATCTAATATAAATAATTTACTCATATTTCACATAAACCTATTTATTTGATATCAAATAACGACATAAATATATATGAAATGTCGCAAAACCTTTACGAAAAATGTTTTTCCTCAAAATGACGTAAAATGTATTTTTGACCGAACCGACAACCCGACACTTATGGAGACTGCCCAGGTCAGTCATAATAGTGTCAGGGCAGTTCATGGGCTGCCCGAACAGTGATGAACTCACTGTTTGGATAGCTGTCACCCGGTTAGCTCAAAAGTCACCCGGTAACGCCGTTTTTAGCCGTTTTCGCTTATTTCAACTGCGAAACACTTTCCAGAAATTGATCCAACCCCCAAAATACATCCATTACATTCATATGACATCAAAATCATCACAAAATTTCCAGTTTTATAGAATCTGATCCAGAAACCAAAAATTCCAATTTTCATGCTTTAAATCCAATTTTCAAGATTAATCTAATTAATCAAAATACCAACCAAAGTCACCACATATGAACAACCCAAGAACAATTCTAGGTGTCACAAGAGTGGTTATAACACTCTAGAATATCAACTCATCAACAATTGATCAAATTGGACACTAATTACACTAATTGCATCCAATATACTTCACACATGCTTCACCTCCTTCCAAATCATCCACCATAACCAAAAGCCCCAAATTCTACAAGAAATGAAACCCAAGAACCATTCTAAGAAATCAAGAAACAAGAAAAAAATTTCAAAACTTTAGGGATTTTGAAGATTACCTCTAAAACTCCAAAGTTCCTTAAGCAATTTCTTGATTTTTCCTTCACTTTTGTGCTTGAATCATCAAGCATCCATGAAACCCATTTATCATTTTTTCTATTTGGTATTCTCGGCAATGGCAATGAACAAGAGAGAGAAAACAAATTTTTTCAATAAAAATGAGTGTTGACTGACTTTTGAAGGTCAAAATGGTAATTTGTCCAATAAAAATACAATTAATTAAAGTAAACTTTTAAGTGACAAATCAACTTTTCACACATTTACTTTAATAAAGTCATGCCACGTGAACCAATCATAATTGGACGAATTCCATAACATTTATGGAAAATGTTTATTAATTAATCATTCAAATATTTAATAATTAAATATCCAAATAATTAATTAATATAATTATTATTATATATGTATTTTAATTTACAATAAATAACAAATACATATATATATGGCATTTGTCAAAATCTCATTTGACGAATAATTAACGTGTATCTAATCGTATTATGTATCAAATACAAATACACAATAATTATTATCCGACAAAATCCTCTAATCCATGTGTTATCATTTAACCGATTAAACAATACGAATTAACTCATTTAATCCGGTGAAGTATTATGAATAATTTGTATTATTCATATCGAGTTGCCCAAGTGCTCAACGAGTACACTTCATATTGTGGGACTCTCTAAGTTTAGGTTTATCCATCATGAAATCAAATTCCGTGTCCATAATCCACCCACTAATTGATTATGATGACCACATATAATCTCGCTAAACTATGCAAGCCGAGGTCATTGCATACGTATAATCCATCCATCACAGGCTATCTGTATTATACCTGGGATATAGATGAAAGTATCAAATCCGTTCGGTATAACACAATTTACTTTCAATTTACGATCTCTAAATAACACTCGGAACTGATTTCGACGTTATACCACAGCCATGGATTTACTAGATCGTAAACACGTGAGGATGCCTATGCTCTGTACACAAGACTGACGGATCCTATCTTGATACGCACTGGATATCATGAGCATCAGTCCACACCCAACGAACATGCGGAAGTCTGATCTAAATAGATCGTTGATGTGACTTTTATTAAAGTGTGGAGGATAACTAATATTTCCCACTGTGGTATCTCAAGTCAAATGACCACAATGATCGCTCAACTCTTCAAGATTCCTATTGAAGTTGGTGTATTATCTATTAGGAAATCTTCAGTGAGTCATTCAGTGTCTTATCAAATAAACACCTACATGTCTATACGAGTCTCCCGAGACTCATGGTTCACTAGGATAAACTATCGGACTAAGTCACGATATATGACATGTACTGGTCTCAGCGGATTTTACTAACCGACCCATGTTAGTAAATCTTAACCAGGAACTTTATTTAAGGATATACATCTAATAGTGTGCTTCCCAATGTCAATTACAAACTACATTGTACTGCACACTATATTGTAAATCCTAGGGTCTGTGTCTAATATACACGTATCACTAAACTAGATTTAGTTTCGATCTAATCATAATCAGATATCTAATCGCAATTAGATCGAATAAGCGTATAAAAGACAATGGTGCTACCAATAAATTAAGTAATATTATGGAAAATAGAATTGCTCGTATTTATGAATCAGACATAAATACGATCTGGATTGGCACTCCGAGCACCAACCATAACACAAGAATGATTTGAAAACTGATGTGAATATCAGATGTTATAAAGCGTGTTTGTTAAGTTGTATGGGTATGTATGTATATGTGTAAGAACTTTGAAATTGTAAATGCATGTATATAAGAGAAGTGTGCTACGATATATGTGAATGTATATGAATCCTGAATGTTAAGCTATTGTAAGGTTACCATAATTAAAGAAAGTTAATGGAGGATTTTTTTAGTATTGAAGAAAATTTGTAATCGAATAGAAGAAAGTTTGTTTGGTGTACCCATTTGATGATATTTTCAAAATGTGCATTCGTAATAAAGTTTAAGAATATGACTCATGTTTCTTGTGATTGAAATGGTTTCGATGTAAGATGATATATTTTGTGATATTCATACTGATGCTTTGTGGGATTTGGATATTTGGTTAATAGATTGGTGTATATGTGAACATGTAGACATAGGAATTTGACATAGGTAAAGTATAAAGGATAATAATGGGTTAATAAATCTGAACTTGTAATAATTTAGTAATTCTTATAAACTGCCGATATGTTTTACTTGTTTGTTTGGAGTTTATGTTTGACTTATTTATTGTAATACTAGCATGATTACTTACTGAGTTTTATAACTCACACCAAATCAGTTTGCTAGTTTTGCAGGTTGGTTTCCAGATTGGTCAACCACGACAGCTTTGGAAATCATGCTCGAGACGCGGATCACCCATGCGACAGTCACCCTCACAAGTGTCTTGAGAAAATTTTTAGAGGTCTAAGATTTGTGATTGATATTTTATTTGTCGTGCTGAGAATGCGGTTTGTATATATTAAGTAAATGATTTGATTGCTTATGATATTGTGGGCACAATGCCCTTGAGTGTTGATAGATGATGTGGGCACGGAGCCCTTAGGTGATGATTTTGTTGTGTTTTGTGTGGACCTGATGTCCTTTTTTTATATGATGTATATTTTAGGTCTCGTTTTAATGATGGACTTTGTTTCAGGTTGTCCAGTTTTAGAATACATCATGCCCGATTTTCTGTAAATTTATAGGCTTATGGAGATGGATCAATCATGTCTCTTACTGGTAGCATTTTGCCTCTGTCATGGTGTTACATTTACATATGTAAAACATATATTAATACTTATCCTTAATATTTAATGAAAACCAGAACTTTATGTTTTACATGTGTCAAGTTACCATTTGTTGCTTAATGTGTTTAACTATATAGAATTACCAAAATACCATCTGCACTTTTAGTTTTATTTAATATTTAATAGTTAAATTATTCAAATTAACTTGTTTAATTTGAAATTGTGTAATGAATAATATGTATTATTTACAATATATTGCCCTAAAGATTTACAAGTATGTTTCATATAATGAGACTATTTAAGTTTAGGTTTATCCATCATAGAATCAAATTATGTGTCTATAATTCATCCATTCATGAATTATGATGACCACGGGTAATCAACGCTAAACTATATAAGTTGGGTTCTTTACATACATTTAATCCCTCCGTCATATTGTATCTAAATTATACCCAAATATAGATGTAAACGTCAAATCTCATACACATAACTAACAGATCTTCTCTAGATACATCATCAGATATCATGAGTATCTATCTATACCCAAAGAACATGCAGAGGTAATACTATGAAAGGATTTTGATGTGCATGCCATCAAAATGTAGATGATAACTCATATATCCACTATGGTATCTCAAGTCAAATGCCATATATACTACTCAACTCCGAAGAGATCCTATTGATGTTGGTGTACCATTTATTAGGAATCTTCGGTGAGCCATTCAATGGTCATCCACCATGAATACCCATATGTCTATAAAAGTCTTCCAAGACTGAAGGTTCATTGAGATAAACCATTGGAATTCTAGATTCCAATATACGACCAACACTGATTTTTCAAATTTACTCATCGACTTAGAATGTAAACCTTCTGGAAATATTTTAAGAATGATTATATTAATATGTAACTCAATGTCAGTTGCGACGCTTTTACAATTATACCATAACTAATTATTTTAAGATTTTTTACACCATTATCTAGGCCTAACTGCGGCTTCGGAACAACGATTTTGATTCATCAAAAAGACGAATCGAGATCGAATCACAAAATTACGATTTCGATTTCGAACCGCATTAAAAAAAAAAAAAGTTAATAAAATAAAACATAAATTAATTTAGTTTTAATTAAATTAAAAAATATTACTATATAAATATCAACTTAATCAAAATTCATTATTGTTAAATTATGTACTTCACTAATTAGTTTACTAATTCATTATTAAATTTTATTTTATTATTTTTATTTTTTACGGTTCCGAAACTGGAAATTCCAGAACCAAAAAAGAGGAATCAAAGCTGAACCGTAAAATTAAGATTTCATGTTAGGATTCCTAGAACCGGAGGTTTCAGGAAGTTTCAATTCTTGTTCGGAGCCGAACCACAGTCAGGCCTACCATTATCATATGTAAAATAAATTATATTGATGAAACTACTTATTTCATTCATAATAAGATATATGTATGTATGCATTTTCAAGGAAGTACAGTAAAAAATTAGCTCGGTGAGCACCAACTTCAAAAATTTCTCTCACTTACTCTAGTGTTATTTTTGATTATATCTAATACTCATCACCTCCACATGTTTATCAAATAATTTATGAGGTATGGCCTTAGTGAGTGGATCCGCCATTTTTTCCTCACTAGGTATCTTGCATACGATAACATTTCCTCCTGACACTATCTCTCTAATGAGGTGGTACTTTCGTTACACATCCTACGATTTTTTTTATTTATTGTAGGCTCTTTTACTTATGAAATAGCCTCATTATTATCAAAGTATAACATAATCGAATTCTTGATGCTTTGGATAACTCCCAACTCTGTGATAAAATTTCTAATTCTAACAGATTATTTTACAGCCTCATATATTACAATATATTCTACCTCAGTGGTGGAATCAGCTGTCGACCTCTGTTTTCATCTAATTATAATGCTGTTAAGGGTAAACACGAATCCTGATGTGAACTTTCTATCATCGGGATTCGATTAGAAATTTGAATCCGTATACAATTTTACTCACTGAACACTATCCCTATATATTATAAACTTATACATTAGTACATTTAAGATATTTTAGGATATATTTAGCATTTATCCAATGACCGTTACCTAGATTGGACTGATACCTACTGGTTACACTAACCACTTAGCTAATATCATGCCTTGTACATAATATGTATACATTATGCTTCATAGATATGAAGCATAAAGTTGATTAGAAATTCTAATATTTTCATATTTCGTCTGAGGGTACATTTTTTTTTGAAAGATAAACGCTATGTTGGAAAGGTATGTCCGTTTTATAATTATTAAAGTTATACTATTTTAAGATCTTATCTACGTACGTTGATTGAGATAACCCAATCAGTTTCTTATCTCTATCTCCATATAGTTTATGTCTAAGACATAAGAAATTGTGCGCACCCATGTCTTTCATGGAGAATTTTTACAGATGTAAGCTTTAACACCCTACATCATCTCGATATCATTCCTAATGATCAAGATGTCGTCGACATAAAGCACCAAATACAAACATACTCCTCTCAATCTTCTTATAAACATAGGGCTCTACTTTATTTTTAAGAAAATCATATAATCTGATTAGCTCATCGATTTGAAGATATCAACTCTGCAAAGCTTGTTTGAGTCCATAATGGGCTTCTTCAGCTTATATATCATACCAAAATTTTGACTAGATACCAAATCCTTTGGCTGTTACTTATAAATCTCTTCATCAATAAATCTATTAAGGAACACTGTTTTGATATCCATTTACCATATCTCATAGTCATTGTGAGTAGTAATGGCCAATAAAATCCTAATAGACTTTAGCATTGCAACTGTTGAAAAGCTTTTATCAAAGTCGACACCAAGTCTTTGAGTGTAACCTTAGCAACCAGTCGGATCTTGAAGGTCTCAACCTTACCATTAGGCTCCCATTTCCATTTGTAAACCCATTTACAATCTTCAGGAATAGTTCATTGGGGAAAAGGAAACAAATCCCATACTTGGGGTTTGATATATATAATCTTATTATGATTTCATGGTTTCTGACTATTTGATGGAATCGATGTCTAACGTCACTTATCAGTAAGTGTAAAGGTTTGTCTCTTCTATTAAAGAATATCGAGATTTCTCATCTTGTATCAAATATAATACAAGAGGTATTAATACCCTAACCGACCTACGAAGTGTGTGTTTTGAAGGTCATTCATCTGTTTGAATCTCATATTCCTTATAGGGTTTGTTGACTATAGGTTGAATTTTATCAAGTTCTATCAGTTTATGATTACCACATTCTTCCAAAAATATTACTTTTAGAAATTTGGTGAAACAAGCGAATTTCGATGCTTGAGATCATAGAATAAATATCATTTCGAATTTGAAGGATATCTAACAAACCTAACTTTTGCCCTCGAGGCAAGAGTTTATCCTACTCTGCCACTCTGATCTATGCAAGACAACCCCGAATCCTAATATAATTAAAGTTTGGATTCCTACCAATCTATATCTGATATGGAGTCACAGGAACTACTTTAGAAAGAACTATGTTTAGTAGATGAACAACGGTTAGAAGAGCGTAGCCCTACAAGTAACATAGAAGATCGGTAAAACTCAACATAGAATGGACCATAACAAATAAAATTTGATTTCTCTTTTCAGATACTCCATTGTGTCATGCCCGGAGGAGTATCTTGAGCGAGAATCTCATTCTCTTTTAAATAGTTAGTGAACTCACTACTAATGTATTCACCACCTCGATATGATCATATGCATTTGATGAATTTACAAGTTTATTTTTCAATTCAATTACCGAATTCTTTGAACTTTTCAAAATATTCCCAAATTATGTTTCATTAAATAAATATAATCATACAGTGACAAGTCATCGATAAATATCACGAAGTACGAATAGCCAATGTGAGAAAAACAGGTGGTTAGGTATTTCTAAAAGTGATTTTTTTCACAATGCAAAACAAATTTTGTTTTTATATGTTAAGGTTTAGGTTAACATAATTATAATTGAAATTATCATTATATCCCTAAACTCTTGGGAATTTTTGTCAAAATTTTCAAATTTTGTAACAACAAAATTCATGATTAAATGTATTCATAATGAAGACATTAAACCTCCACCTTAATACATATTTTGTAACTCATTTTGAAATAATGTGAATTGATATTAAATATTAATACACATTTTAATTCAAAATAATAATTAAATTATCAAATAATTTAATATTTACAAAATATGAATATAAATGTATATGATTATTTCATAATTATTAAATAAATAAAATTTTATATAGTTTAACATAATTTATTATATGAAACTTATTTAATATAATTTTCAAGTGTGATTTCGATTATTAATCACATTAATAATTTTAACATAATTTATTATTATGCATGCGAGTTTATAATTAGACTATCCAATTATGATATGATTTGCTATAGTATATCGAGCTAGCACGAGGATCAAATGGAGCAGCTCCGAGCTCTGATAATCCTAGAATATTAATTTAACTCTTTAATCAAATATTCTGAAGTTTTAACTTTATATTATTCTACTAAAAACCTAAAGCTGCACTCTCGTTACTACAGATATATTTTATACCGAAACTCATCGGCATCCATCGATATAATCACCGCTTACAGATTGACCATTCACAAGTATCTTATAATTAAAGCCGGATCATAATGTCTGGTATACCCATCTAATTATTTTGTGCCATAAGTACCATTAATTCTCTAATTAACGATTTATTCATAACTATTATGAATATTAATCTTTCTATTCTTATTAGAAAAAACTTGTTCAAGTACCAAATCAACCCTTAAGAAATATACTCATATACTTCTCGCAAGAAGGTGTGCACTTCATATCTATGTAAAACGTCATCAGCCACACACCAAATCATGTCCCCAAAGTATGTAGCTATTGGTCAGTATTTCTTCACCAACCTTACCTTTGTAAATCAAAGGACATAGCCTGTCATGCAGGAGTTAGTAGTATACTCAGGATTCATATCAACCCATATATGACCATCTATTAGACTGATATGTATTTCTTTGTTTAACGGATATTAAAATAAATTCATTATTATCTTGGTCTAGTCCTATATGATCGCATCATATAAGGTGCCTTCATTCCCATGTCACCACATGAACTAACCCGGATCAAAGTCCTCATAAAATATGAAATAGACCGTAGTTGTAGATAAACCACAAACAAAGTTCCAGTCTTCGTTTCCTCTCTATGGACTATTTAGGGTTACAAATTTAATATTTAAATTCTCTTGTGTATAACACTTATACCCTAAGTCTGAAAGTATATTTAGTATCTAAGGGCATACATGATAATTTATAATATGCGACTTAAAAATCAACAATTTGATAAATGATTTCTGCATTATTATTACTTAAAAATAAATTCTCTTTACATATTACATTATGTTCTAGGGCATATATCCTTACAATTTCCCACTTGTACTAGAGTAAATGAGATATGTCACATAATCCTAGACACCCTCTAAGCGACCTTTAAACACTTTAGCCATCAATGTCTTTATAAATGTATCAGCCAGATTCTTTGCAGACTCTATTTGCAATATGTCCTTAAAGATATGATATTTCTCTTCATATGCTTCCCTTTCTTGTGGCTTCTTGGTTCTTTGGAATTTACCAATGCACTACTATTATCGCAATAAAGTGTGAGTGATTTATCCATATCTGGAACAACTTCCAGATCTCTTAAGACTTTCCAGAGGCAAATTGCCTCCTTAGTTGCGTCACATGCTGTTACTCAGTAAGCTTCTATGGGGAGGTTTAAAAATGCAAGATTGCTTTAAACTCCTCCATGTTATAGCTCCATCACTTAGGGTGAATACTGATCCAGATATAGACTTCCCAGAATCTACATACTTCTTAAAATCAGAATATGAATATTTTCTAAGAATCATATCATTTCCATACTATACAAGTATATAGTTTCTCGTTCTCTTAAGATATTTAAGAATATGCTTCACAATCACCCACTGATCTAATCTTGGGTTAGATTAAAACTATTGACTACTCCCACTACATGCCAAATGTCCAATTTCATGCATAACATAACATACACCAGACTTCCAACTCTATAGGCATATTGTTACGGTTGGGGCTATGAGCGCCAATTTTATTATGTATTTCCTTGTAAATACTAATGTAATATTTTATTATGAATAAAATAAACAGTTTCTTTTATATAACATCTTCTTTGATATGGTAAAGACGTAACAGACCTTAGAATGATTATTTATGATACTATTGCAAAAGCGCCGCAACTAACATTGAGTTGTATCATGACGTTGTCATTCTTAGACAGTTCATGGTCAATGTTTACACTACTTGGTCAATAAAGTAAACCTGTTGAGACTGATACAGGTTGTATATTGGAATCTTGGATTCTGATGGTTTCTCAATGAACCATGAGTCTTGGAGACTCGTATAGACGTGTAGGTGTTTATAGCGGATAAATACTGAACGACTCACTGAAGATTCTTAATGGATGGTACACCAACGTCAATAAGAATTTTCTCGGATTGAGTGAGCATAGTGATTCTTTGACTTGACATACCACTATAGATATATGAGTTATCCTCCACACTTAGATGACAGTCACATCACCGATCTATTTAGATTAGACCTCCGTATGTTCGTTGGGTGTGGACTGATGTTCAGGATATCATGTGTGTATCAAGAAAGGATATGTCAGCTCTGTCTACAGAGCATAGTTATTAAATATGGAATTAGCAATCTGTTAAATCCATGGGCCCGTGGTACACTGTACAAATCAGTTCTAAGTGTTATTAAGATATTGCTAATAGAAACGTCGACGTGATTATATCTATAGAGATTTGACGTTTGTATCTATATCTCTGGAATAATCCGGATACCTGTGACGGGAGGATTATACGTATGCAGTGACCTCGATCTGTATGGTTCATAGAGTTTATCCGTGTTCGTCATAATTTACAGGTGGGTGAATTATGGACATGAAATTTGATTTCGTGACGGATATGTCTGAACTTAGAGAGTCTCAGTAATGAAATATACTCGTAGAGAACTAGGGTAAATTTTATGAATAATACTGATTATTTATAACTCGTTTAACGGTTAAATGAATAATACATGCAATCGGGACCTAATCGTTATTTCTGAATTAGTGTGTATTTGTATTTAATATTTGATATTATTAAATACACATTAATTAAATATCAAATTGTGATATTTGACATATATCAATAATATATGTATTTGAGATATTTAATGTAAATATAATACATATATTTAAAATATTTATATTTATTATTTGATTATTTAATTGTTAAATAATTAAATTAATTAATAAAACAAATATCTTAAGTAATGATTTTCACTTGTTAATGGCTTGATTCTATAGGTCTATTTGTTAGTTCACTTATTTAAAGATAAAATGTTATCTTTTAATCTTGTAAACTTGGACTAATGCTTAAACCTTTAAATTATCCAAACTATAAAATAACCCCTTATAACCGGTGATATTAGAATTCATCACAACCCCAGATAACTAACACATAACTAAGGCTAGTAAAAACTTAAAAGTAAAAGACATAAAGTAAAAATGCTGAAAAGTAAAAGACATAAAGTAAAAGCTGAAAAGTAAAATAAAGTAAAATGCTAAGGTAAAAGGATCAACTTTTACTATTTACTATTTAGATATCTCCCTTAATATAATATATTAACTTGTGATTATTTTTCCAACCAGCCATATAGGCGGTAACCTGATTAAGTCAAATTAAGTCCAACCAGCCATAAAGGCGGAACCAAAATAAACCTGCCATATTGGCGGTAAGAAAATTTAATTACCAACCGACCAATCTGGCGGTATCATTGATTAGTCAGGTTTAAACCAGATTAAAATGAATTACCAACCGACCAATCTGGCGGTATCCTTTTTAAGTCAATATTTTAAATAGTGAATATATTACTTTTAAGAGAGATTAATCTAAATAGTAACAGTTAAAGAATTACCTTTCACCATAGCTGGGGAAGTTACCTCCTCATGGTGAATAATAAAAACTGTAAAAAGTAAAAAAGTAAATTACTATTATTACAGAACGTAATTAAAATTATTTACAAAACTAAAAAAAACTAAAAACTAAAAGAAACTAGAAAGAGAAACTCTCTCTTTACATCAAAGAGATGAGAGAGAGTGGTACCACTGAAACTGAAACTGCGAGGTGAATTTATAGGCTCGGGTAAGGGGTGCGCGTCGTGACACCAAGCCAGCGTCGCGACGCCAGAACAGTTAGGCGTGGCATGCTCTGGTGATGACACGTGGCAATTCGGATAAGAAGATAAGGCGACACATGGCAAGGCGGCTGAGAGCTCAATTATTATGCTGACGTGGCATGACGTGGCAGTTACATGGCGACACGTGGCGAAAGGGAGTGTCGGCACAGTAGGATTACGACACGTGGCACACGGTGATTGGTTGATGATGACGTGGCGAGGACATGGCACTTTGACTCGGTCAACCGGTTATGTGGATGATGATGTGGCGGTGACGTGGAGTGACACGTGGCACACGTGGCAATGGTGATTTTCCACACCGTAGGATAATGACACGTGGCACGACGTACGTTAGTAAATCGACTGTGATGGTGACACGTGGCACGGCGCACGTTAGCAAAGTCAAACTTTTCAAATTCTGACCCGTTGACCCGGCGCACATTAGCATGACTTGGTGCACGTTAGGCGTCGCGACGTCAAGGGTTGGCGCGTCGCGATGCGAAGAAATTACCATTTTGCCATTTTTGCCAATTTTTACCGTTTTGCTCCAAATAACTTCCAGAATGTCCTGAAACTTTATTTATCTACAAAATAACACAAAAAACATCAAAATATTCACAAAACTCAAGAAACTATACAAAATATTAGGTTTAAATGAGTGAGAAATAGTGATAGATTTACCACTCATCACACCCCCAAACCTAACATTTTGCTAGTCCTCGAGCAAAACATAGAATAAAATAACATAATAAAATTTAACTAAGCCACTTTCGTAGGGATCACGGTTGCATTTAGCGTTATTTTATTTTGCTTGTGAAATTCGGCCATTTGGAAAATATTTAACAAAAATTATTTTGTTTCATTTTTCAAACACAACACAAGTTTCACAAATATTTTACAAAGTGAGTTGAGAGAAAAGGTGGAAGAAGAAAGAAAACATAGCCAAAAACTTGGAAATTTTGTAAGGTTTTTTTACTTTCTTCTACTTAGAAAATATTTCTATTAATCTTAGCTTCAATTTGTGTTTCTAAGTTGATGTCTCTATTCTTTTATTTTGTAATTAAATGTGTTGGAAACTTGTTTGAAGGTGTTTAACATGTATGATTAATTAATAAGCTAATTAGGAGTAATTAAGCTTATATGATTAATTGGTGATTAAAGTTGTCATTCTAGATTTTTAATTCCACTCAATTATAACCTAGAATTGTTCTTAAGTTATTTCAAGTGGTGAGACATGTTTGGTGAATTATTAAATTGATTAAAGTGTTGAATTTTCTCAATTTAGTGTAAATTGTGCAATTAGGGTAATTTTTGAAATTAAACCTAATCCGATTTTGGGGCTTTTCATATATGTGATGTAATTTGATGTATATATGATGTATACTAAATTTGGGATTGATTGGATTTGATCTTGATGTGTTTTAAACCAAAAAGTACCAAATTGTAAATCCTGGAAATTATTGGGTGCTCTCTACAATTTCAAGAAAATTAGGGATTTATGTTGTAAATTGTATTTTCATGTATTAGACATGTATAAATCATTTTGGGATTGATTTGGAATCAATTAAATATATATTTGACTATTTAATGACCAAAATGATCAAATTGTAAAACTTTGGGATAATTCGGTAATTAAAAGAAATATGATTTCTTGGGTTAAAATTTCAGATTTTAAGTATTGGTTAATTAAATAAATAAGTTTATTTAATTGTTCCAAGAAAAAATTTTTGAAATCGGAAAATTTTATTTTTCTCGTTCCGCTGCACTAACCCTGTAATTCCTTATAAAACCCCAACACATATGAGATATGTCTTATCTCCTAAACTGCTTGAGGTTTCTTAGGAAACAGTTCCTTCGACAAGTGAGTTACATGTCGAAAAGGCAAATTACCTTTTATTGGAATTCAACATCAAAAATTGTACAATAATCTTATCGATACAGGATATCTGAGACATAGCTAAGAATCATCTCTTGTGATCTCGAATAATCTGGATCCCAAGTATATAACTCGCCTTTCTTAAATCTTTCATTTGGAATTAGTTAGCTAGCCATGATTTTATGCCCAATAATACTTTTACATCATTCTCAATGAGTAAAATATCATTGACGTATAATAGGAGAAAAACCATATTTATTGTCAATAAAACACTTGTATACACAAGGTTCATCAACATTCTGCTTAAATTAATAAGACTTGATCATCATATCAAATCGTATATTTCAATATCAAAATGCTTGCTTCAATCCATAAATAGACCTTTGCAACTTGCAAACTTGTTGCTATTGACATTGGGAAATGAATCTTTCTGGTTGTACCATATAGATACACTCATCAAGACTTTCATTCTGGAATGTTGTCTTGACCTCCATTTTTCATATCTCATAGTCATAACATGTGGCAATGGATAGAAGAGTGCGAATAGATTTAAGCATGACTACTGGTGAGAAAATCTCCTCATAATTGATTTCATCTTTTCCTCTTGTAGATCTACTTGCAACTTATAGGTTTTACCCAATGAGGTTGGTCTATAAATTCTTAGACTGAGTTGGAGTACATGGACTCCATCTCGAGATTCATGGATTGAGCCATTCTTTTTTTATCAAGAATATCTATTACACTACAATAGCTCAATGGATCATCTACACCATCACTGAAAGCAATAAATTTTTCCTCTCCAATCCCTAGATAGCGATCAAGTTGTCGCACAACCCTCCCATTGTGTCTAGGTGGTAGACTTCTCCTGATGTAATTACACTTGACTCTCAGACGTCAAATGTGTTAAGTTATTATCAACAACTATTGTTGATGATGCACTAGTCAGACCAGAAAGTAACTCATCGAGTACTACTTTACTACGAGGCTTGAATTCTCTTATATAGTCCTCCTCAAGAAATGAAAATACTTTGTTATCTTCTAGACTACAAAAGAATCAACCCCCAGTCTCATTAGGATAGCCTACAAATAGGCACACCTTAAATGCGACTCCAATGTTGTAATCTTATTCTTCAAAATATGTGCTGGACATCCCCATATGTAAAAATATTATACACTAGCTTTGCGACTGCTCCATAACTCTAAGGGTGTCTTAGGAACAGACCTAGATGGAACTATGTTACAGATACACATTCCTGTCTGTAATGCATATCCCTAGAGTGAACTATAGATTGTCCCAAAATATTGATCTGATCATGTCTAGTGAGTTTTGATTTTTCATTTCTCAACACCATTCTGCAAAGGTATTACAGGCGCTGTGAGTTGGGAAACTATCTCATGCTCAACCAAGAATTCATTGAATTCATTGTCAAGGTATTCTCATCCACGATCTGATCGTAGAATTTTCATGGTTTTACCTAATTGGTTCTCAATCTCAGCACAATACTTTTTGATCTTTTAAAAGGTATGTGACTTATGTTTTATTAGATAAAATAAATATGATGAAATACTCATAACCCACCAAATGGTTAGATGGCTCTTAGTCATTTTCCAATAAAAGATCTTTTGGTCATCTTTGTTTCTAGACAAGACTCACATACTTGTACGGTGTGGTACTTTAACTAACTTAAAGATCCACTTTTAACTAATCCATTTATCATGTCAAAGTTAATATGACCAAATCTAAAATGCGATATATAGGTGCATCGTGAGAAATTATTTACCGTTTAGTTTTTGGTTTTTCAACCTTAAACATCTCAGTATTAGGCAGTGAGTTATGTGTTAACGCTCTTAACATATACAAGTTATTTTCCAAGTTTCCTATGCATATTGGTAATCCATTTCTTAAAATAATAACTATTATTATTCAATGAAATGAAAACCATCATGAAATCATTTTGAAACAGAAATCAAATTTCTACGATAAACATGAATAAATAACGTTTTGTTTAAATTCAAATAACTATTATTTGAAAATTAAAAACTAATAACTCCAACTACTTTTACTGAAACGACATCCCAAGTCCCGACTCTCATGGTAAAGTTACATTCAACAAGGTATTTCCATGTATCAAGTAACTGTAGCCTTAGCCTTCCTAGTGTTTCTCTTCCACTTCTTTACATATTTAGAAGACTAGGCAACACTTGCCTTTTTACTAGGCTTACAAAGATCCATCAATATGAACTCATAAGAGGTAAGCTCATTGAGCAGTTGTGTAAGAGTGATTGTCAACTTGTTCATAATATTGTTGCTCTTAAACTGTAGAAAACTCTTCGAAAAGGTCCCCATGATCATGGTCACCTGGCTATGGGTTTAGACAATACTAAAGTGGATCATCATCCTTAAGAAATGCTCTCAGATGGATTCCACTTCCTTCATCTTCACGGTCATCACTGAGATGAAGGCCTTATGACCTTGCCGCTTCGAAGGCTGCCCAAACATGTCTTGCAATGACTCTATCATCGTAGATGTTGTAGCCATTGGTTCATACTTTACAGCAAGAATATCAAACATCTATGCTAGCATGTAGCAGTGGGCATTCTCATTGGCCACAACCTACCTTTTAGTGAGTATCATATACTGCTTGGCTCTGGAGGACACTCCTCCTTCAGGATAAATTTAAAGTCGTCAAAAGACTTGGACATCGTTCGTGTTACTTTTTCATTTAACATAATTTTCTCTCATAATTTTATCGTCAGCAAGTAAGAAAATAATTTGAGTAAATGACTGAAATTTTAATTAACAAACATGCATTTATAATTCATTCATCGCATATTAATATTATCACAAATATTTTTAGCATAAAATTAAACATGATGCATAGAACATATAAAATGAATTAGAAAACTTAAAATAATTACTATGCCACGGAAACCTAACATTTCACAAATAAGTGTCGTCATAGGGTATGCCAGTTATTTGCATGTTAGATCGAGACAATCTCAATCGATTAATATATTCGGAAATAACTTTTAATCCTATATTAATAAACTACAGTTTTTATTTGATCAATGAATATTGATTAATAATTAGTCATTCATTTGTGAGTGTAACTCGTTGTTTTGTAACTCTTGGACTTAACTAGTGAAGTGCCGCCGTAGGGTAGGTCAAATCACTGAATACATCTCGAACTCCTATTTTTTTAGTATTCGATCTTGATATTAACCCAAAATGGACACCACCCGTAGGGGGACGAAAATAAAGTCGTCTCGAATCACATTTTTTTTATCAAACTAACAACGGAGATTGCAGGATATATTATCATATATCCCTCTTACACTCACTATTTTATAGTTTAAGGTTTTTATTACACTATTATCCAATTTATTTAGATTATGTGCAGCTAAAAATAAACCATAATTAATACTATTGGATTATTTTTGATATCGTCAAATTTTAACACTTCAAATTTAATTTACTAATATTATTAGTCTAAACTAATATAACTTATTTAATTTACTAATATTATTAGTCTAAACTAATATAACTTAATTAAATGAATTTAATTAAGTGTTTTTTTAGTGAGCTATTTAGTTCACTATTAATTAAACAATTTAATTTATTTGCATTTATTAATATAAAATTAAACTATTTAAATTTACATAACTTTTATGTTTGATTAATTATGCATCTAAAGTCATGACATATTATAATGCATGAGTGGGCATTCTATGTTATATGACATATTATTCAAACAATTAGAATTAAAACATACATAAAACAAAACTAATGTATTAATCGAGCTCTTATTTTTCTATACTAATATAATTAGTACATAAATTACCAAAGCATCATTTGGTCTTGAACTCTTGCTCGATGGAATGGCTTGTGCAATGTAGCTCCTTACTATGCCGTTAATGGGAATGCCTCCACAATATTACATAAGATGATACAAGTCAAAATATATAAAAATATATTTACAACACTTGCAAAATTGTTCTTATGGCCTTACATTCCCAAATAAATTACATAAAAATAAGAGTCGGAAAAACTTACGACCAATGCATTTTATTGAAAATAAATAAACATTCATCATATGAATATATTTTATCATATAAAATTATTTATTTTATGCTCACTCATATGACACAAATTTTAATTTTCATGCATCTTATATATAAAAAATACAAAAATAATAATTATCGCATAATTAAAATTAAACTAGAAGAGTTGAAATATTTTACAATCTCTTTCTGATACCAATTGTAGGAATCGATCTCGCGAAATCTTCACACGAAATCTTCACAGGAATGCCTCCTCATGCAACGGAAATGCCTTTGGCCTCTGAATCTGTTTTGTTCTTTTTTCTATGTATTTTGAGACAACGAACAGCCCTCGAACAGAGGTGATTTTTGACCCCGTTTTCAAAATCGAAAAATGCTTACTGTACTGTCAAAAATACTCACTGTTTTGTAAATTTCCACAGCAGTTTTTGGACAGTTTTATCACTTAGAAACCGTCCCAAAATAACCCCGAATC